>JAODAL010003053.1:0-181259 GCA_025379985.1 Phyllomedusa bahiana
GACAGGACCGACCCTTAAATAAACCAGCTGGAACGGGTTAAATTTTTATTTTCAGTGAGAACTCCAGGATTTGCACCTCTCAAAAAACCCTTAAAAAATTTTTTCCCTGCAACAGAGGTTAAACCCTTACCGGCCAATTTTTTTCCATGATCATTTTTTGACCCCTTTTTAAAATTAGTACCACATTTGCTATGCAAAACCCTTTGAGACATACCAGTTACATGCAGTCCATAAATTTTAAAATGGGGCCTAGCTATGCATTACTTACCTCCTTTAGGCCAGGGGGGGTGTACCTCAGGCCGGGTGTTTGTCTTTTTCATCTTTTTTAAAGAGGGTGCTGCGTTTTCCTGGGTTGCGAAACATTTAAGGTGGAGTTTCCCTCATTCCCTTGCTCATCTTGGAAAGGTATCTTCCTGGGGTAAAACAGTGAAGAAAAAATTATTTAAATTTTTGTTTTTTCTATGCCCCCAAATAATCCCTCATCATTTAAGGGACCAACTTTTTCGTTTTAATCTTTTCTATTTATATGAAAAAAAAGTTTTAGTGATTGTTTCACTCCTTTGGTAATCCCCTTTCTGTCCCCCAGCTTTGCGATTTTCATTATTTTACATTTTTATTTTTTTTTTTAAAATTTTTTAGGCCTTTTTCATGCCTTCTTTTTGTGGAAAACTTTCTTTTTGTTATTTTTTGCCCCCTTTACTCTCTGTAATCCACTTTGGGTTTTTCCTTTTTCAAATTATTTTTTTCCCACAAGGTAGTACCTTCATAGGGGTTGCTTAAATGTTTTTGAAGATCTCCCATTTATTATTGTCGTTTTTTCAAACACCTTGTCCCAGTAAATGCGGTTAGGGCGTCTCTAAGCAGATTAAAAATAGCCTTTCTGAAATTCAGTGTTTTTGTGGCTCTTTGACAAAAAATTATATTGAAGCATAAATGGAAATTTATTTTTTTTTGGGTTACTATTTTCCCAGGTCCTTTTCCAACCCGGACTTTTTGTTCTCTGGGCGGTCTATTATGAATATTAAAAACTAGAAGGGGCCTTTCCCCTAGTCTCCCACCCTTTGGGGAAGGTAATTAATTTGCTTTGAAAAAAATCTGTTCCCCCTTTTGAGAGTTACAGGTTTTTTTAGTTTTTCCAATTTATGTCTGGGTAGTTCCAGTCACCCATAATAACAACTTCATTCTGATTAGCCACCTCATCTATTTTCTAGTTAAGAAAATATTCTTTAAAAATCCTGCCATATTGCTCCAAGATGTCACTTTGACTAAAAATCTGAATGAAGGAGAAGTGTGTGTAACCAAAAGAGGTAGCACAATGGTGAATGAAGTGGCACTTGTCACGGTGCACGCCGTGGCCCCGTTGCTTGTAGAAGTCGACAGGCTGCGCCAAAAGCCACGTTATGTTTTGGGGTATCAGAGTCTCATCTCGGGGAAAATGCTTCCCCTTCAAAAAAATTTATTATTGGAAAGGGGGGGAATTCCAGGGGTGCAAGGTCGGTAAATAAGGGGGGGATAAGGGGACTGTGACTTTCCCCCTGACATATCTGTTTTTAGTAGATACTTGTGTTCCCTTTGAAATAACAATATTCTGTAATACTGTAACTCTGTATAAAACGAAAAGGATGCCAGCTCACCGCAGTTCCACCCTGGATCCCGGAAAACGGGGAAACGGGATCTCAGGTGTCCAAACAAACAAAGAGGAAGTCCAGCTCAAGCCAGGTGGGGTAAAAAATTAAAGAACCTTTTTCCCAAATGCTTAAAACAGAGTCGCAAAACCTGAGGTAGTTGTAGAAAAAAAGCGCTAACGGTTTCGGAAATTTTTCCCTTTAAATCATGCGTAATTTGTATAACAGCTTTTTTTTTTAAAATAGACCTAAAATCCGGTCACATGTGCTAGGAAAAGATAACTTTAACCCCTTGCACCGTTGGTATATTATTGAAAATAAAATATACGAATAAATTTTTTAAAAAAAGTACAAAACCTACAATTAACATAATTTTTATAAAAAACACCTGTCTCTTTTTCCCTTTCCCTGCCGGGATAATGTGGCTAACTGGTAGATCCACCATGTCTCCCTATTTCATAGTTTTTTGTTGTATCACCATTCACGGCTTAAAAAACTCCTCAAGCCCCCAAAAAAGAAAATCCTTTAAAATTTTTCCCTATTATGTTTTCCCGATGAAATGCCTAGAAGCCATCGATTTCCCCAGCATGGTTTGCGTATATCGACGGTCCTTTCGGACCCTGTTTTTTAAACGCTGTGATGGCACCCAACATATTAAAAGTTGCAATCAGTACAGGAAATCAAAATCACTGGAATTTAGTGTTAAAGATTTTCGAGAAATATTATGTGTTTTATTTTCACAGAGAGAATGAATTTAACTTTTTGGGTGTATTAGTGGTAATAACCAGGGGGGGGTTGATATTTCCCCTATCGGGAAAAACCCCCAGCAAGGAACTCGATATTTCGGCAGGACCGTCACCCACCACTTGATTAAAAACTTCCAGTGGGAGAATTTAAAAGAATTAAAAAGCACTGTTCAGGGAAACATAAATTTCAGGAATATGACTCAAAAATGTATCGATTATTGGAAAGGTTTCCCCCACTGGAGGGTGTAATAGAGCCAAAGGGAAAATGCTAAATTTTTTGCTATAATTTTTTAAAAAAATAAAGAGTCTAGTCTATCAAAAAAAATTGTTTTTTACCCCCCAAATCCACAATTTAAGATATTGGTTAAATTAAAAAAAATACCCGTCTTTTCTCTCAGGGAAAAAAAAACATTTTAGTAAGGAGGGTTTTAAAATTTGTTTCTAAAAAAGGGAGAATCTTGGTTCTCATTTTACCCAGTTATTCTTATCAGATTTCCCAATACCCCCACGGGTTATTACATAGGGCCTTTTTCAAATGTGGCACTCGTGTTTTATGCTTGCAAATTTATGCAGATCACCCAAAACTTTTACTTATCTGTGAACAAAAACACATAATTTACATCGTATATCAATTGTAACACTAAATTACAAGTGTATTTGATTACCTGTCTGATTTGCAACTTGCAAAATGTTGGGTGCACATCAACGCGTTAAAAATCAGGATCCAAGGCACCCGCTGATTACGCAAACCACTGTCGTGGGAATATCGATGGCTTTTAGGGATTTCATGCGCACAACATAATAGGAATACTTCAGGATTTCTTTTTCGGGCATGTGAGAGAGTTGATTTTAAGCCCGATAGATGGTGGTGATCACAACAAAAAAATATGAAATAGGGAGGACATGGTGGATCTAACCATTTGAGGCCTCCAAGTTATCCGGCAAGTATGAACAAGATACATGGATGTTTTTTTTTATCAATATTGATGTTATGTTTTTAGTTTTGTACTTTTTATATATTTGAATTTGGGTATATTTAATATTTAAATAATATACCAGAGGTGCAAGGGTAAAATTTATCTTTCCTAGCACATGTTACCGATAAAGTCTATATTAAAGGAAAGCTTTGTTAAACACTATACGCTATTGATAAGGATAATATTTCCGAAACGTGTTAGCGCTTTCTTACAACCACCTACATCATGGTTAAGTCGACTCTTTTAATGCATTTGGAATAAAGGCTATCTTCATATTTTCTACCACCTGGTCATTGAGCTTGACCTTCCTCTACGTTAGAGTTATGGATCACCTGAGACTCTTTCCATCCTATCCGTGCACGACCGAGGTGATGGAACCTGCCGGTGATCTGGCAATCCTTTCGTTTTATATATTGTATAAACGAATGGAAATAAGTACGTGCTCCTGTCATACATATAGTCTCATCACTTGAATATTGTCATTTGACTTGTGAGTTTATAAAAATACTAACTGATTACTAGATTTATATACCACAAAAATATAATAAAATTGATTCTATAGTGGAATTTATGCATTGCTAAGAGTTCGACCATAATGTCCCTCAATACCTGCCATTCCATCCATCTCAACTGACCTTAATCCGCATCGGTAGGACCACAGCAAGGCTAAAAAAGCCGCAGAAATTTTTATCAGCAATGAGACCGCAGTAACCAAGCAGTTGACCAAGATCTGCAAATGACTATGCTTAAATTAGAACGTCTCACCCCCCTGCAAAGAGTTCGTCTTTTGGTGGGATCAAACCACACAGAGTCAATTTAAATTGAGAAGAAAATGATACCGCGTGGCCTGCTTTTAAAAAGTTCCCGACTAATCCACTTCCAAAAGAACTAATGGAAGAATGAAATTCAATATTTGAGCAACTTGCTCCATTCAAACTCATGGAACTTTTATTAAAAATGAAGACACACATTAAGAAATACCATTAACGAAGAAATCTCAAGTGTCAAAGCAGAGCTGCAGCCCTTGAGCCTACAACCAAATACAAGGAATTGCAAGATAAAATGTTAAACAATATACAGACATTAAAGACTCAATTGTGTCATATAAGAAATAGGAAATTTGTAAAAGAGACACTCTTGATTATAACAATGACAAAGTCTATACCTGTCACCGAGTTCCATCCTCCCCTCGCACCATTTGAAAAATCAACAACAAAACAAACAACATTGCAACCAACAGAAGAAATGTGGTTTCCTTTACCAGGACTTGACTCTTCAGAGAAACGTTCAGGGCCACTCAGTCTCTGAAGAACTTTCGGACACCTCCCAGTCCTATTGTACAAGACAAAAACAACAAAAAGAAATTCCCAAAAGAGCAAAACAAACACAACATCCAGTCAAAAAACGAATCCAGGAGATCCGGGAGGAAAACCAAGAAAACAAGATCAAAAACACGCAAACCAAATTCTATATTCTCCAATAGTCACCTTTTCAGAGCTATATATTAACAGAGACTCAAATCTCGTTACTATCTAAGGGTTTGGGGTTTATTCCCACAAAAAAATATGATTTGTATTCTACACTATTGGCATAAATAGACTTTAGGCACGAATATTAACTGTTAAAGAATCATTTTTCAAATATTGATGATTGGAAATGGTGATGCCTGATCTTTACACTGATGGTACATGTGTCCAATCCTGTAAGTAAATTACAATTCGTTTGAAAGGAAACTTGTAGCCATTTTTTGCATTACTGTAAATAGGAAAGGTGAAAACTCATTTTCAGTTGCAGCACCTTGTCGATTTGCGTATGGAAAAACAGTAATTTTTATCCGTATCAACTCACGCCCGATTTGGTCCTGAAATGTTTCCAAAAAATATAGAAAAGAGACCATTTGATTTTGCAGCAGAGAGAGTTAGAGATAATCCTGTTAAATTTTTAAACAAGTCCAAATTAGGAACATACAGCGCTAGTAGAACTACAGAAACAATACAGAACAGTTAATACGTCCAACAGATAAGGGTGTGGGCGAATGTGGCACTTGATGCAGGTTTATATCGCAATTAAATGAAACATTGGTTATGCAAGACAGTGATACTTATCTGCCCCCTTGTCTTGTGATCCAACTAATCTATATAAAACGCCAAATTAAAAAAAATTATTACAAGAAGGAATCACAATGGGAGCCTATCTCTACGTACGTTATGCTGATCAAATTGTTTGAGATCATCCAACCATAGCCAATTTTCCATTCATTTTTCCAAAGATCCATAAGAAAACTATTCCCACCACCACTTAGACCTATTGTAGCTGGTAAATGCGCATTGGATGGATCCATGGGGCTGTGATAGATGGATTCTACAGCCCTTAGGTTTAAATTTACCAGGACTTATAAAAAGCCTCAAAAAAGTCTGGTTACAATCAATGCCCACAACCATGGGACTCCGGACTCTCCTGGGTGTCGTGTGATGTTGGTTGGGTTTATACCCTCCATAGCCCCACGACCAGCGGCTTGTTCCTGTTTGTAATCTCATCTTTTCAGATTAGTTCCGCCCTCCAGGGAAATACAATGAATTTTTGGTTATGGCCACAGACTTTTAATTGAGACATAACTACTTCAGTTATTGATATGAGAATTCTAGTCTGCAGTGCAGAGTTCATCTAAAGGTCGCAAAAATTCACCCCAGGCTCTGGGCCAACATATTTATGTCGGCAAGGGGAGGAGAATTTACTCTTCTCTGCCGACTGCCCCTTCCCTCCCCCACATCAGGTGTTATGGTCGTTACTAGATTGACTCTGCACCTTGTGTGGGGGGGCACTGTAGTCGTAAGCCATGAATTTTTGCAACATTTGTAACATCAAAATACCATAGAACCTTAAAATTACTTATGAATGGCATGAGAAAGAAGTCAACTTTTTGTGGATGTCACTTGTTGAGTTGTAATAACGCAGGGCGGGGTGTGATATTCTCCCATATGGAAACCCACACAAGGAACTCGATATTACAGCAGGATCCTGTCACCACCACAATGTGAATAAATCATCCGGTTGGGATAAAAAATCATAATTAAAAACACTGTTCAGAAGAACATAAATTTCAGGAATATGAGCCATCAAACAGAGATCCGATTATTGGAAAGAAGGATACCCACAACTGGAGTGTAAATAGAGCCAAACGGAAAGTAGCTAATTCTAACTCGCAATAAATTTTTAACAACAAATAATTGAGATAACAAGTCTATGCAAATAATATTTTATTTTCCACCCCCTATAGTCCACAATGTTAAAGAAATTGTGTCTATCATTAAGAAAAATCAACCTGTACTTTTCTTTCTCATGATTAATATGAACACACTTTTAGTGATAAGGAGTTTATAAAATTTTTTTCTAAAAGGGAAAACTATCTTAGTTCTCTGATTGTCACCTAGTTTATTCTTATCATAATTACCAATACCCCACCTGGTTATTACCATAGGCTCTAACAACTGTTGGTCCCACCGTGTTGCATAGCTTGCAACTTTATGCAGATCACCAATACATTTTCTTCATCTGTGAACAATATAACACATAATATAACATCGTATATCATTTGTATGAACACTAAATACACAGTGTATATGATGACCTGTACTGATTCAACTTGCAATAGGTTGGTGTGGCACATCAACAGCGTTTAAAAATCAGGATCCGAAGGCACCATTCTGATATACGCAAACCACTGTCTGTGGGAATTATCATGGCTTTCTAGGCATGTTCATCGAACATCAGAATAGGAATACTTCAGGATTTTCTTTTTCGAGCATTGAGAGAGTTTTTTAAGTAGCCCGTTTTAAGGTGGTATCACAACAAAAAACCATGAATAGTGGAGACATAAGAGGAACTACCAGTTAGCTCACGTTATCCGTCAGGTATGAACAAGAGAACAGGATGTTATTTATACAATATTGAATTTATTGTAAGGTTTTGTACGTTTTTATATAATGGATTTTGTATATTTATATAATCAATAATATACCATTAGGTGCAAGGGTTAAAGTTATCTTCCTAGCACATGTGACCGGATATAGGTCTATTTAAAGGAAAGAGCTTTGTTAAACAATATACTCTATGATTAAGGAATAATTTTCCAAAACGCGTTACGCTATCTATACTACAAACTACATCATGGTTATGTCGACTCTGGTTTTTAATGCTTTTGGAAAAAAGGCTAATCTTCATATTTTCACCATACCAGGTCTTGAGCTGGACTATCCACTTCGTTTGTTTGGAATCACTGTAACACTGTGTGTGCTGTTCCTCTGTTTATTCTGTCAGAAATATATCACTATCAGTCCAGACTGGGTGAATATCATTCCAGTTTTTATGGGGACCACTACAGGAAGTATCACCATTATGTTAGCAACCAGCTGTCAGATTTACGTATTAAACTTTTAGAATAGTAATAGAGGAACAACACAGATAATTAAGAAGATGTTGTTTAGAAATTAATTTTACAGGAAACACAAGGGAATTTTAAGGGACAAGCCACCACTATCAATGCAATCTACATTCTTGGCTTGGTATGGCAATGAAAATTGTGGTGGAACTCATGAGCAATTTGCTCTATGCCATGTCCCTCCTTGTTTTTTTTTCTGCTATCACCAATATGAAGCAGTCATACTTGTTCAGATTTATGGCTGGATGCCCACGCAAAACTGTGTTAAATGATCCTTTAAACTATAAGGAATCTTCAAGATAGGAGAGAGAGGTCCCCTTGACATAAGAATATATTATCGTTCTTCCATCCACTCTCTAGCCCAAAATGGACGACAACGGATATAGAAATATATAAGACTACTTTCTTGTCCCACAAACAATATTTTAAGATACTCGTCAAACCGTTCAAATGCCACGCCTTTGGTAAGTAAGTCTTTCCCTGGTTCTACAATACAGTTACTAAACATTGCAAAATTATCCCAAAACTACTACTCATTGTGCAGCAGACACTTGGAAGTACAAGGTTCTGAAAGATCTAATGAACAAGCAGTTATTGATCACTTCCTGAGCCCTGTGAACCAGGAAATTTGCTAAGAAATGTGACTTCCTAGTCTATTTACCCATTGAAGTGACATGAGTTGCAAAGGGGGAGCGATTTTGGTCTATGAATATAATTATTGCATTACTTGTAGGTAACTCACTAAACGCAGAAAACTCAGGAGGTACATGTTGTACCTGGTATACAGTACCTCCTGATTGCCCATTGGAGATCAACCTTTTTCTTAGGGGGCTTACCTATATTTGTCCCCAGAGAAACAGGTTAAAAAAAAATAAAAAAAAAAATTTTCCAAAGGGGATGTTTTTTTTTTTGTGCTACTTTTCCCTTTTTGTATTTTTCAACCACTGTTACAATTTTTTCATGCAAATTTGTCCAAATAACTTTAAAAACTCTGTTAACACAACAATTTTGCACCAATGGCACCACGGTTTCCCTGCGTTTGGGCAGAGCGCGCACCCAAAGCCTTTCTTAACAGATCCAAAAATTAGTCTCACCTTTTTCCCCCCCCAAAACTGGGGGGGATTTATGCACTTTATTCTGGGTTTTGGGGTTTTATTGGGCCCCGATTTGGTTTTTTTTTCTCCAAATGCCCCTGCATTTGGGGGGGGTAAGGGGGGGGGTGCGCGGGGCCTCTAAGATTAAAAAGCGCCAACCAGCTTTCCCAGGAACCTATTATAGTTCACCTTTGGATTTATCAGGACACTTCTACCTCTAGTCTCTGCCAGTTATTGGTGTAGAGTTCCCTACAACTGTTCTAATCTTCATGTTATTCTTGGTTCTGACCGTCCCTATGATTTCTGACATTTTTGCTGTTTTTTTCCCAAACCCTTTTCTGACCAAACACCTGGGCCCAATCCCTCCCCCTTCAAAAACAGGGAACGGTTTTTACTTTTGTTTCATAGTTTCATATTTCCCAAAATTTTTTAGCCCAAAAAAAGACAAGCGTCCATTTTATTTTCACCTGTTGGGGGCTAAAAGGTTTTTTTTGATCCAGAGGAAGGCAAAAACCCCCCAAAAGGTAGAACCAATTGCCCCCATTTTAGGGGAAAAAAAACCTTCCCCACTCCAAACTGGGGGCAAAAAATCCCTGGGTCAAAACCCCTTTCCCCGAAAACCTAGTTTACTAAAAAAATTTTATATTTTTTCCCATCCCAAAAAGCATCCAAAAACCCTTTTTTTAAACCGGGTTTTTTGAAATTTACCATGACAAGTCCCTCTGGGAGAGAAATTTCCCTAGTCTCACCCGCTCTTACAGTAAAGAAAACCCTTTCTATGTTTATGTAAAACTTTTTTTCCTCAAAACGTAAAGGATTCCCCCCTTTCTAGGGTAAAACCCTTTAATAAATAAATCTTGGGGGAAAAACTCTATATTGACCTTTGATTATTTTTAAAAAAAATTTATTTTTTCCCCCCCCAAGCCTTCTTTTTTTTCTAAACCCAAATAACTCTAATCTTGCCAATCTTTTTGTGTATTGTACCCCTTTTTTTACCCCTTTTTTCCCCCTTGTTTTCCGGATTCCCAAAATGAAAAACCAGGGTTTACTTTTTTAACCCCCCTTGCCACCTTTTTTCCCCAGTCCAAGGGGGATTCCCCAAAATTTTATTTACCAAAACCTTTTATGTTTTTTGGCCAAAAAGTAAACAAAAAAGGCTTTAGAAAAAATTCCCAGGAAATTTTTATTTTGGAACCCCCTTCCAAAATTTTTTTTTCCCTCAAAAAACCCGGATTTAAAAATCTACACTTTTATTCCCTTTTTTTTCCAAAAGAAGCTGATTTAGAAAGTGGCCAGCAGGACCGAAAAACCCCTTCATGGAAAACCCATTTCCCTTTGGAACCTTTTTTTTATTTTCCATTTTTTTTTTTCAGTTTAGAAAAAACTCCCCGGGAATTTGCCATCCCCTTTGAGAAAAAAACCCTTCAAAACATTTTTAACTTTTTAAACAGGGGGTTCAAAAAATTTTAAAAACCGGGGGCCTTTTATTTTCCTGGATCCCCCTTCTTGACCCCTTTTTTTAATATTGGCCCCCACAATTGGGGTAAGCCCAATTTCCCTTTTGGGGAAAAACCCCGTTATTAGACAACCATGAATATTAAAATAGGGGGCCTTTTCCCATGACTTTACTTTTTTAAAACCCCCTTAGGACACTGGGTGGAGCCCTCTACCTGGGGGTTTGCATTTTAATCTTCCCAAAGACGGAGCTGCACCTCCTGGGGTTTTTGACAAAAAGTTTTAAGTTGGATTTTTCCACATCTCTCTTTCAACCCGGGAAGGGTTTATCCCCTCGGGAAATACGGGAAAAAAGTGTTTAATACGTTTTTGGGGTTTTTTCTCATCCCCTCCCACTGTCTCTCCCCATTTTTTTTCCAAAGGGGCCCAAAATTTTTTTGTTTTTAAAACTTTTTACTATTTATTTTAGTTAAAAATATTTTTGGGGGTTAGTTTTTCTTTTTATAGCAAAAATTCTTTTTCCGTCCCAGCTTTGGGGTTCCTTTATCTTTATTTTACACACTTTATTTTTTTCCCTATACCCTTTTTAGTGCCCTTCCCTTTACTGCCCCCCCTGTTTTTGGAGGGGAAACGGGTTTTTTTTTGTTTTTTTATTGGGCCTCTTTTAAAAAAATCCCGTTGACCACCTTGGGGTTTTTTCCCGTTTCTAAAATTTTTTTATTACCAAAAGGTATGTAACTCTCACATGGTAGCCTAGGGGTTTTTTTTAAAAAACTCCCCCAAAAAAATTTTTAGTTTGCCATATTTAAACACATTTCCCCGTCAATACGGTTTTGGGCCTCCCTAAAAGGGGAGAATAAAAAATTTTTTTAAAACCTTCCTAAAATTCGTGTTTTTTTGGGCTCCTTGACAAAAAACTCTTTGAAGGGATAAACGGAAATTTATTATATTAGGTTTACAAATTTCCCCAGGTGCCCCTCAAACCCGAAACCTTTTTTGGTTTCTCTGTTTAGGTCTGTTTAGTTTTAAAATTGGTCAAAAGGGCCTTTTCCCCTAGTCGGTTCCTCACCATTTGGCAAAGGGAATTAGCATTATTATTGAAAAAAAACCTGGGTTTTCCCTTTGAAGCTACAAGCTTTTAGAATTTCCCCAAATTAGCTTGATAGTTTTAAATTTGGCCCATAATAATAACCTCATTCTGATTTTGCCCCCTCATCATTTGCCTGGGGGATTTCATCCTTTCCCGGTTTTTAAATTTTAATTTTGGGGGCCCATACAGGGCCCCCATTAATATTATTTTTGTTATTTTTTTCCCCCATGTAAATTTTAAACCCCTAATATCCACATGTTCATTACCGTACCTATATCTTTTTCCGCAATTTCCTGGTTTTGGAAAAGAAAATCCGGAAAATACCTGGGGTTACATGTGATTTTTTTGCACACTTTTGGGGGACAACTGAAACGGGTTTCTTTACCCTTTTCTGGTGTCAAATGCTCCAAGCAAGCCGATTATGATGTAACGGAAGAAAATGAAAACACCAGCTCACCATATCCGGATATTTGGGCTGCACAGCTGTGGTCTGGAGGACACCAATAGAGATAGCACCAGAATAGAAACAATTGCAGCAGCTCCAAAGATAAAAACCAATTCCCTTTTATTTTCAATCCATTAAAAGAACGGGGACATAGGGGCCAAAATGTGGTGGCTACAACGCTGAACGCGTTTCGGGCTGCACAGAGCCCTTAGTCGTAGCATGTGTACATACAAAAACCATCACCTTATATACTTTACAAACACTGCTCACCTGTGCGTATGCAGGACAATCCACCCGTGACTTCCGGCTACCCGCGCATGCGCTCCCACACTTCCGGGACGCCAAGACACGCGACACGGAGCGGCTCCAGCGTAACTCCACCCAAACAAGGCGGGAGGTAGTGACGATGCAGCCGCACACAGTAACCCGTGCCGGCGATACCCGGCAATAAGGAGAATCACGCGCAGGACACCGAGAGAACCACAGTGACTGCCCGTATATACACAGGGGAGAACAAGTGAATAAAAACACTTAGTATAATAACATAAATTATTGAAATGAATCACAGGTGTGCATGAATATATGCCAACTATATCTTCCCAGAAGGACGATAGTTGTTTTGGTAAATTTAGTGAAACTCCCAAATAATGCAAACATTAGTTTATTGCGAATGTTGAGACCTGTTGATACATTGTTAAGTGTGTGTATCCAGAAAGCTTCAGAATCTCTAATTTTAGCTTCCAATTTGCCTCCTTTTTTACCCAGGATACTTTTTCTATACCTAAAGCATTAAAATATTTGTATTGAGTCGTGAATTTCTACAAATTTCGCGACGTCCAGACAAAGTGCGAACCCTGGGATTTTTTATCCCATTGAGGTGTTCCAATACACGAGTTTTTAATTTGCGTAATGTACATCCTACGTATTGTAAGTTGCATAAACTGCACTGTATTACATAGATTACTGCCATAGTATTGCAATTGATGTATTGCTTGATTTTAAAAATTTATTTTGCCTTCCCCTCTTAAAAAGTCGTGTAGGGGTCCCCAGATGCACAAGTTTACATGGGTGACCCCCACACCTAAAGAAGCCCCTATTGCGTAACCACATGGGTTGGACAATATTCGCAGTTAAAAGATTTGGTGAAATTATACTCCCTATATTTTTAGATTTTTTTGATACTACACAGCAACCCTCCTCCAGAATGTTTGCAAGAACGGGATCTTGCTTAAGAACTGGTAAATGCTTCATGATAATTTTCTTTATTTGCTGGAATTGTGCATTATACTCTAAAACAACTGTGGGGATATAACAACTATGGGTAGATTTTTCTTTGGTTTTTAATAGGTTATCCCGTGGTATGTGATCAACTTTCACTAGGGCTCGATTGAGTACCCAATTTGGATAACCCCCGAGTTGACAAACGTGAACAAATTTGCTGGGCTTCCTTTTGATATTCCTGTGTGTTGGTGCAGTTTCTCTTGGCTCTAATGAGCTCTCCTATTGGGATGGATAATTTTGTGTGTCTTGGGTGATTGCTATTGTAATGCAATATGGTGTTACCCGTCAGTGGTTTCCTATAGGTCTGAGTAGAAACTGGGAGACCTGGAGTGCCTGGTTAGAAGTAAAAACCAGATACGCGATTTTATTATTGCCATTGGTAAATGTAAAAAACCCAAAATTTAAATGGATTATTGTTTAATGTAGTCGATGAAAAGTGGCAAAGGCAGACACAGGGGCCACGCCAAATAAGTAGCAGGTCAATTATGTATCTGCCTTTCCACTCCACATCGGCCACAATAGGGTTACAGGAAGAAAGTATGTTAGTAGCCTCCCACCTTGAGACTACCATATTCGCCAATGGCGGGGAAAACTTGGCACCCATCGAACTCCTTGTTGTTGTAAATAGAATTGCCCATCAAACATAAAGAAATTATGCTGCATCAAAAATGAAGTCACCATCTTAATATACATTTTGACCTCGGGAGTATAATTGCTGTGGTTATCTAAATGATAATCTAGCGCACGTAACGCAATAGGTAATGGGATACTGGTATATAAGGATGTGACATCACAGGCCAGCCACACAAAATCTGGACTCCATACCTTATGTGAAAGATTATTTAATACGGACTTTGAATCCCTAAGAAAGCCTGGTACCCTTATTACCAGTGGCTGCATGTAAATATCCAAACCACTGGGAAGTCGTTCGCAAAAGGGAATTCATCCCTGAGATATTTGGTCGCATGGGGGGCGGAGTCACCTGTTTGTGAATTTTTGGAAGGCCGTACAAGAGGGGAACAGTGGAGTCAGAACTAACCATGTATTCTGATTCTTTCTCAGTCAGGACATGCAATGCTCTACCATCCTCTATAATGTCATTCAATTTTGATCGAAAAGAGGTGGTAGGGTCCGTAGATAATTTTTTATATGTAGTTGTATCCGATAACATCACTTTTATTTGTTGTACATAGTCAGTCCGATTCATCACTACCACTGTTCCCCCCTTATCGGCCATTTTTACTACTGTTTGACGCATATTGCGAAGCTCCGTCAATGCTTGTTTCTGTTTTTTGGTCAGATTTGAATTCCCACTTGTTTCTCCATTTAATTGTTTAATATCCTGTTCTACTAAATTTTGAAAAGTTTCCATGCAGTTGACTCTCGCATGTACTGGATAGAATGTGGGATTTCTAACTCTAAACTCATTTGCTTCTGCCACTAAACCCCTATCAGATGGATTTAATTCATGTAATGTAAGTATTGCCATCTGTTCACAAAAGTCAAAATCCTGAAATTCATTTGATACTGTTGTTACAGTTTCTTGTGTTGTCTCTCTTGCATTATCATTATAGAAATGTCGCTTTACTGTTAAGCAGTGTTTGTAAAGTATATAAGGTGATGGTTTTTGTATGTACACATGCTACGACTAAGGGCTCTGTGCAGCCCGAAACGCGTCAGCGTGCCAGGCCACCACATTTTGGCCCCTATGTCCTCGTTCTTTTAATGGATTGAAAATAAAGGCAATTGGATTTTATCATTGGAGCTGCTGGTAATTTGTTTCTATTCTGGAGCCGACTATGATGTCTAATTCACCAAACGAATGTGTTAGGCGCATAGTTCGTAAGACGCAACACTTTTTAATGTGCCTAACATGAGCTCTGGGGGTGTGGCACACCACACTCGTATTATTAGACATATGAATGTGATTCAGCAAAACTAGGTGCATTAATGAGCATACAAAGTCAAAAAAAGCAGCTCACCTGTGACTTTCTTTGCGAGCTCTCGGTTCAGGGTGCCTTCCCTTGTGTTCAACTCCAACCAGCAATCAAAGAAACGAACCAGCTTCAGCAAACAACATGGTGTCAGATGAGGAGAGAAAAATATATGCAGGTGCTGTCCGGGCTCTTAAAAAAATAATCAAAGATTTTTTTCTATTTAAAATCCAATGGTAACATGCACAAACAATACGAAGACCTCTTCACCTAGTAGTTGTGACAGAATGGTCTTAGATTGCTGCGAGGGCTTTTCGGACACATGACCCTTTCATGGCTCAAGCCATGCTCAAGCCATGAGTAAAGGGTCAGTGATTCGCGTTAAGGCGGACAGTCATAGCTTCAATTACTGTCCACACTATACTAGTGAAGGTCTTTTTATTTGTGCATTTTGCCTTTGGATTTTAAATAGAAAGAAATAAATTCTTTGGGATATTTTTTAAGAGCCCGGGTTTTGCACCTGCATATATTTTTCTTCCTAAACTGACCCATGTTTTTTTGCTGAAGGGGTTTTTTTCTTTGATTGCTGGTGGGTGC
This sequence comes from Phyllomedusa bahiana, assembly GCA_025379985.1. Taxonomy (NCBI): domain Eukaryota; kingdom Metazoa; phylum Chordata; class Amphibia; order Anura; family Hylidae; genus Phyllomedusa; species Phyllomedusa bahiana. The sequence continues at coordinate 15,683 of JAODAL010003053.1, forward strand.
TTTAAGGGCTCGAGCAGAGGCCTAATTTTAATGGGTCTCCCGATAAAAAAGTGAGAAAATTGGGCCCTGTTGGGGGAAAAAAATTTGTCAAATTTTTTTTAAAACTTCACCAGACAATAAAAAAAAAGAAATTTTTATTAAAATTTGCCCAAAACTTTAAAAAAATTAAATTAACTTTTTTACTTTAAATAAAATCACGTTTAAAAAGTCGGGGTTTTTTTACTTTTAAATTTTTTTAAAACAACTAACTTTTTTTATTTTTTTTTTGTTTGCTCTAAACCCTTTATTTCCCATTACAGCACGAGCCACCCCACCACAATAAATTGGGGTGTCAAGATTTTTTAAATCATTGGGGAAAATTTAAATTCTTTGATATTTCCTTTTTTCCAATTAAAGGGCCCTCCCGGAATTATATTATTATTTTTTGTGACGAAAGCCGGAGCCGAGAAATTGACCCACACGTTGGGGACATAAAATCTGCTTTAACCCAAAGTAAATTACTTTGCAATAGAACTTTTTTAATCACTTTAATATTCTATCACTACATAAATTGGTTAATTGGGGGTTCTAAGAGAAAAAAGTTAAAATTTGCATGAAACGTAAAAGCTTTTGGGTTTAAAAGGGAACTTTCCCCAAACGCTCGTATTTTCGGGGGGGAGGGGGAAAGGCCCTTGAACTCTGGCTTCTAGCAGACACCGCTTTCTTTCAAGGAAAGCTGTGTGAGAGATATTGATACTTCGAAAAGGATGTATGGGCCTTAAAAGCATTTTAAAACAAACCCTACCCTGATGCTTTATAAAAAGGGAAAATTAAATGAAATATACTTTTAAATTTTTTTTCCCTTTAAAATTTACCAACTTGACAGCCCCCCCTAAAAACAAAAAAATTGTTCTAACGCCCCCCCTAGAGCGTGAATGATAAATTGATCTTTTCCCCCAAAACTGAAAAAAGGAAGGGAAAAAAGGCCTCTCCTTAAAATACAGGGTGAAAAGGTGGAGCGGGTTTTTAAACCCAAAATAAACCCACTGTAAAGGGTTTGCTCCAAGGGGGCGAAACCCAAATAAACCGCCCGGCCTCCCCCGCAGACCCTTTGAGGGGAAAGGGTTTGAAAAAGTTGCCCAAACCCGACCGCCAAATTTTGCCCCCAAAAAGAGAAATTTCCCCGGCAAGGCAATCATGGATTTTTTACAACCCCTCAAAACCCCCTCAATGTTTTTTGGAAAAAGTCATGTTTGGGCGTTTTAATTGTTCGGGTTTAAAAATTGTAAGGCACCTCGGGTGAAATTTTTTAAAAACCTTGTTTAAATTCCCAATAGATGTAATTTACTTTTGTTGATTATCTGGGGCAAAAATGATTCAAACCCTGCTTTGACCCTGATCCCTAGCTTTGAATTCCCTCAGGCACCCCCCCTTTGGGTGTCCCTCTTGTATTTTTTTAAAATCCCAAAAAAAACCCAAAAAAAAGTTTAAAGGATAAGGGAAAAATTCCCTAATGGGGCTTATTTGGGCCGGGAGTCACTTTTTTTGCCGTGTGAAGCATTTATTCCCCGGTGGGTCCCTTCAAGTTCATTTATTTTTGGGGCATTTAGGAGTTCCCTTTGGGATGGGGGGAAAAACTGGGGTTCCAGAGAAACCCCTTTAAAGTGTTTTGGCCCCCACAAAAAGTCAAAAGGGTTTTAAACTTTTGGGGCAGGTCTGGATCTGGAAAAGGAGGGAACACCCATGGCATGGGTTAGTTTCAATTCAATTCTTTTCACAGAATTTTTAACATAAAATTTTACAAGGTATAAAATTTCCCTGCCACCAAAATGCTAAAAGTGTGGGAAAACCCCCCAAAACTGGGGGGTCCTGAAATACTATCTCCCGAGGAGTTGGGGGAACCCGGGCTGTTGGGGGGAAATTTTTTTACAGAAAAGGAAAAGCAATTTGGGTTTGGATCTCTGACCAGGGAAGAGAAAGTTTATTTTGCTAAAATTTCCCAAATTTTTTTCTTCAGAGTGGGGTTCTTTCTTTCCCCTTTTCTGCTGAAAATTCCCGGGGGTGGTAGGGGGTGTGAGGTTTAGCTCCCAATAGTTTCCCCAAAAGTCCCCTTTGGGTTTCCCTTTTGCAGTGAAGGCAGGTTTTGGTTTAGGGTTTTTTAACCTCAGTGATCCCCAAAACTGATATCAATTCAGGGTTTAAAAGTTTCTTTCAAAAGTGGTTCGACAGGGCATGTTTTTTTTGGGTAGGCTTCAAAACCATCCTGAAAACATTTTCCACCACTACTAAAAACAAGCTTGTATTTTCCCCCTCTTGGGTAAAATTTAATGGTTCAATCTGGATCCCGCTGGAGAGGAAATATAAATTTTTTTTGCCAAAGCTTCCCCTTTTGGGGTTTCATCAGTTTTTTCCTGGGTTTTCAAAATATTGATATTTCAAAAATTCTAGCATGGTTTTTGCCAGGGAAATGAAGTTCGGGGGCTAGGTATATTTGTTTTATTGAAGGGGAAAACCCTCTGTTTTTTTTCCCCTGTGGGTTGTACTATGAGCTCATTGTATAAAAGCTGGATATAATTGGGCCCTTTGGTTTAAAAATGGTTTTATTGTCTTTTTCCCCTAGAATCCAACTTGGGGAAACTCTGCTCCAAAAAATTCCCCCCAATTTTCCTTTCCTTCCGGGGTTGTTCGAGTTGTTTGAGTTTTTTCAACGGTTAAAATGGATTTAATGGGATCTTGTCCTTGGTTCTTCTCTTCTTGTTCCCCTTTTATTCTTTTCCCTTTTTCTTTCTTTTTCAACCGGGCTTCTTTCCCTTTTTTCTTTCCTTTTTTTTCCCCCATTTCCCTTTTTTTCTTCTTTACATTTTTTCCTTTTTCTTCTGACATTCTCCTTCTTTCTTCTCTTCTGGTCAGACATAACAGCCACTCGGCTTCCCCCCTCTCAATCTCAGGTAAAAACTGCGGCCCTTTGCAGGGAAAAACTGCCCTGTAGGTGCCTTTTTTTTCCACTGTCCTATTCTTCCATGGGGTTTAGTCTTTTAAAAAGGCCCCTTGGGGCTGGCAAAATTTGGGGACTTTCATCGAAATCTTTAAATTTTGGGTTCTTGATTTGATTGGCTTTTCCCCAAACTGCTCTTTAAAACCCCCGCAGGGGCCCCTTCAGGAAAGTTAGGCCCACTCTGGGACATTTTAGGGTGAGTCGGGGTTTTATTTCTTGGTCCCTTCCCCTTTGGCGAGCTTACAAGGGTTCCGTTTTCAGCCAAGAGTTCACCTTCTTGGGCCCGGCCCTTCTGAGGGGAAAAAATGCCCGCCTTCACGGTTTTTCTTGCAAAAGGGGAACCACAGAAAACCTGTAAAGGAATTGTCCTTGATCTACCCCCTTAAATTTGGGTTCAACTGTGAAGAAGACAAAAGGGCCGGGGGTCTCCAAATTTTGGGTGTAGAGAAGAAAGGAAGAGGGGAAATTTTTCCCCCCCTTTTTTTCAAAAAAGTCATGAAGGGTTCATCCCCGGCAGTCTTGGGCTTCATCTGTGGTAGCTGATCTTCATCTTTTCCCCCCCTTTAGAGATGAAGCAAAAGTGGCGGGGTTTTAGGGGTTTGGAAAATCTCTTAAAGTGACAAACCCCAGGCATTAGAAAGGGATTTGTAAAACAGAGATGGCACTGTTTTTCTTTAAAAATAGGGTTTCGCGATGTTTCAGGGTCCCTTGGGAGTTTATGAGGGGCCCAAAAAATTTAAACCCGGGTGGCCCCAAAAAGGGTGCTTGAGTTTTTTTCAAGAAAAACTTGTGCCGTCTGAGGCAAGTAGGGACAGTCCGTGCAAAAAGGATTTTAACTTTTCAAGAATAGTATCCAAGAGGTCTCATACGCTCTCCCCTGTTTTTTGTGTCAATGGGTTCGGGAAACTTTTGGGGTTTGTCTTCAAAAAAGGAAGAGGTTTTAAAGGGGGGTAGGGGTAAGGGCCCCAATTCCCAGAGGCCCACTTGTAGGTTACATTTTTTCCCGGGTTTGAAAACACTCTTTTGCCTCAAGTGAAGTTCATTGGGGGTAAATAATGTCCTTGAAAGAAAAGTAAAAACTCCAATAAGACTGGGGGCATTGGGTTTTCTATTTGGGCGACAGTAAGTGACGAGGCCTAGAAAAACCCCTTGAAGTTGTTTTTTGAAATTTTTCGGTGAAGAAATTTAGCATCATAGCTTTTTCCCGATCTTTTTAAGGGTGTTTGGGGGTACCCTGTGAAAGCAAAAGTCCAAGGAAAACAAATTTTTAGAACCCATTGGGGCTTGGGAAAATGTGAGACTTTTCCGGTGATTGTTGGAAGCCAAAATTTGGGAAAAAGACTCAAAAGCTTGATTCGACATTGGAATTTCAGGTGCAACACAAAAGAATAACATACCATGTCCTGCTGCTTGAGTCAACTGGTTTTGGGGGGAGTTTTGGCCCCCTTTGGGAAACATCCCTTTTTTTCCCGGTGGGTTTTAGTAAACCCCCGATAAAAAGAAAAACAAAAGGTTTTTGAAAATCCTTGTTTTAGTGGGGCCAAATGAAGAAAAAAACAAAGCAGAAACCATTTGACTGAGAAGTTTGGTAGCTGAAGAAGGTACCCTTGACGAGAAAAACTTTAGCTTTGGGGGGCATTTGGGGTTTTCATTTAAACTGTGACAGCATTGGGCTTTCTCCTGAGTTTCCCGAAAACCAAAAAGGAAATTTTTTGGGGTTTCCCCGGGATTTAAAATTTTCTTGTGAAAAGGAAAAAGCAGTGGTTGGGGAAACCCCCTTTTTCAGGGAAAGTTTTTGATTTTGTTACTCCAGAGAATTTTTCTTGAATCATGGGTTAAAGGGATATTAGGCAAGCGGGGGAGGGTTGCATGCCGACATCAACAGGGCCTTAGACCAAAATTCAGGAGGTACTTTTGTCCCAAAAAATTTAGGAGTTTTTGCCTTTATGTGGATAAAAACCCCTTAAGCGGCCCCGGGAAAAGCTTGTTTAAAAGCTTCCCCTGGGAAAATTTGGAGTATTGTAGTCCAAAACATTCCAGAAGAAATCATATCTGAAATTTTCATTCATCGTTTGCAGAAAATTGCTTCTTCAGTTAGTTTTTTTAAGTAGGGAACAAGTAGTCTAGACAGGTTACTGATTTTCCAATTGGGCACGGGAAAGGGTTTAAACGAGTCCCGGGGTTTGGTTTTTCCCTTTCCCCTTTAATGCAAGAAAAGTAATCAGGGGAAAGGGATGACTTTCCCGGGGGAAAGGCAAAAGTTTTTAGAACCAAAACTGGGTGTCCCCGTGTCCCCAAAGGAAAGGAAGTTGGTGGCCTTTTAAAATTTGGGAAAATTGACGGGCAACCACGGGTTTAAAAATGACAAAAAAGGTGTTTTTCTGAAGTATGAAAAAAAAACGGGAGAAAATTGGTTTTTCCGGAACCCCATGGAAAGAGGCGATTGGAAAATGTCTTGAGGGTTTGGAAAAAAAGGATAAGATGCATCTTGAAGGAAAATTTTCTTTGTTGGGTACTGACTATGGTTTTTAAAAATTGGTTTAAATTTATTTTCCCAAAAAAATGGAATTTTTATTGGGGGGACTGGGGGGTCGGGTTGTGTTTGTTGGGGAATCTTGACGGTTAAAATTCAAAAACTCAATAATTGGGTTTGGTTTTTTTATTGTATGCTTGAGGGTTTTGAAAGGTTTTTTGTTGGCCCAAAAGTAGCAAAAGTTCCTGGTTTCTCACGTCTTTAGTGCGGCACTGCCATGGAAAATGTAGGATCAGTTGCCCGTTAAAAAAAAAAGTCATTTTTAATTCGGCCTTTCCCGCCCGAAGGTGTGGTTGGGGAAATTTCCCTGAACCATTAGGTCCTTTTGAGTTTAAAGGGGGTTTAGGGGCCCGGGTATATTTTTTGCTGGGTTTATTGTCCCGTACTCTCAGGATTTTTTGGGATTTTAGGGTCCTTTGGGGGGTCCTGAAGGAGGGACAAATGTAGAAAAATTTTCCTTTTAATTGTTTTAGAGGAATCCCCTTTGAGCCAGCACAGAACTCTGAGCCTTACAATAGAAAGGAAATTGACTTCCGATAACATGTATATTTTTTCTCAAAAACGTTTCAAAGGCCAAAACCGGGTTTTAAAGGGAAAAACCAAAAACAAAAAGCCGTTGAAAAGAGGATTTTGTGAGCTTTAGTGTTTATGTCAAATCCTTTTCCCCCCTTTTAAAGGGAAACATTTCCCGGGGATAAAAAAATTTTCCACGGAAATTTAGTAGGACCCCCTGAGTAAAATTGGGAAAATATTGGGCTTTAAAGGGTTTCAGCCAAGGTTCCCCTTTTGCCCCAAAATGGAAAAAACGACGGAAAAAACTCTTCCCCCCCGGGTAAGTAAAAAAACTGATGTCCTTTAACGTGTCTTCTTGAAAGGGTTTATTTGATGTTAAAGCCAAAATAAAGAAAAACCCCCGCCCTTTATGCGGCAACCCTGGGATAGATCTTTCCCAAAGGCAGAATAATTTTTTCGTATCGGGTTTCCACTGTAAAATGCCCTAGTTTTTTTCTAGGGTTTGGGGATTTTTGGGTCAGTAGATTATTGAAAATTTTTCGGGTGGAAAAGGCACGTAGATTTGTTGATCCTGGGGTAAATTTTGGCTGGGCGTGATGGGGTTTGAAGGTTTGAACCGGCAGAAAAAGGATTCCCCGTGGCTGAGGAAAAGGGGGATGCCGAAGGGGGGGGGGTAAGGGCCATTTAATGAGTTGGTTTTTGGTGGTGGAGGGAAAAAGGGGGGTTAGGTTTTTTAAACGGAAATGAGGTTATATCCCTGGTAAGGGTGAAATTGTCCGGGAAGTTAGTGGTTTTTAGTAAGGGGGGAGCCATGTACTTCAGACATTTTGGGCCCAAAATTTTCTGTTAGACCACAAACCCTTATTAAAAGGGACGGAAGAATTTGGGTTGGCTCAAGTAAAAGCGGTGAAAATGGCCGTACACATGCCATTGGGGGAACGCAAAAAATGCCAGAAGAAATAAGGGGGAAGGGAAAAAAGGGTTGAACTTTTTCGCTTGGGGCCCCTTCAAGTACGTTATATAAAAGTTTGTTTTTAGGGTTGAACAAATTGCTATGGGATAGTTATTTTTAAAAAAGGGTCCCAAAAGCTGGAATTTAAAGTAATCACAAGGGTTTTAAACTGGGCCCGCTTGAGTGTGGTACAGTGGAAACCCGGGAAAAAGGGCCCCCACCGAACGTGGGAAAAGAAGCATCACAAAAAGGGGGTTTCTGTATCCTCTACCACCGTATTTAACCAAATTTGCGCCGCTATGCCCCCCCACGTTCCCGGGGAAAGGCCATTTGCAGGATTGACAACTGGGCCGTTGTTTTCCTTAAAAACAATGTCCCCCAAATGAAATTTAAAAAGTGGTTTTGTTTCCCAAAAAATTTAGGTAATTTTAAAAATTTACTTTCAGGGTCCAGATTTTTTCAACCTTTTGGGGGGGGGGTTAAAAGTAGTTTTTTTCCCAAAAGTGACGTGTTTTCGTTGGGGTTTGATGATAACCTGTGGGCAAATACCACAAGGAAATCAGTGGGTTTTTCTGGTTAAAGTGCCTCTCCCCTAGAGCAGCAGCCTGTGCGCTGTGAGCAATGGAAAAAAAACTGAATTCCTTTAGATTTCAGATGTGGGTCCTGGCATCCTGTAGCTAATGGCAACTTTTCCTTCCCCCCCGCTTCCTTTTCCGTTTGCATTGAAAAAATAGAATAGCGGCCATAGAGGGGGAGGGTGTTTAGAAGCCATGAGCAAAGGGTAGATTTGGTTTTCGTGGGTTTGGGGTGGTGTTTGTTGTGGGTGTTTTCCGGGTGTGTGGGGAAAAACGTTTTTTAAAACAACATTGCATATCAAAGTTTTCATTAGCAGTAACAAGTGAAAATTTCACGGAGGAGAAGGGGGGGTGGCGGGAAAGTTTAAATTTTAGCCCAAAATTTGGGGGCTGTTTCAACCTTCAAACCCCGGGAATTCCGGGTTTTTTGGATTCTTAGGCTACAAATATGGCCACAAAGGGAAGGAAAGGGCGGGGTTTGGTTTTTTTTACTTTCCGGGTACAGAGGAAAAGTTTGGAAAAAAATTAAAAAAAAAAAAAGGGGACAGGAAATAATGGGGGGTTTTTGGCACGGGACTGAGGGAAGAATAACGGGAGGGGGCAGGTATGAGGAAAACAAGGTGTGGGTCCCGTGTTGTACGTTCCCCCCCCACAATCTACGGGAAAATTTCAGTGGGTTTAATTTGGGAATTTTTTATGACACAGTCCCCCCAAAATTGAAAGTTGCCCCTCTTGGAATTTGGGGGCAGCTCAACCCCTTTTTAACTTTTTCAAATTTTTCAAACCTTCTTATTTTTTTACATCGTTATTTTTTTCAGTGCTTGTCCCACATGCAACTTGAAAAATCCGTGATTTATGATCATTTTCACAGAAAAAGTTTCATTAATTTTTTCTCTCAATTTTTATATATTTTTTAAATACTTTTTTTTCTTCGATCAAACTACTCGACTTGCACCTTTTGACTGTACCGCGCTATAATTTTTCAGACGCCATAAGAGCCGAGGGGAGAAAATGTGCCCGTAGCTATCACTATTACCCCCCCTTAACAGATGCATTGAATCGAAGCCAAGATTATATACTCCTGCCAAATATTCAGTGTGAAAGATAACATGATGTAACCTGAATACAATATTAACCCTGAATGCAGTTTTTTTTACCAAGTAAAACAGAACAAATTAACTCAAGTGTATGTTGGGAGGATTAAGTCCTAAACATACCTACACACTAACTTAAATGTCCTTCCTGCTCTTCAGCAGGGTAATTCTCAAACAGGCAATCATCTGTCTATATAACTATAACATTCCTTTGGGCTATCTCTAACCATCTCTCTTATACTACAGATCATCTGTCTATAACACTCTGTCTAATAACAGGCTTATCAATAACTCAGACTCAGATCAACTGTCCTATAACAAATCTGTAAATAAACTGTATCTGTATATAACTGTATATAACTTGTACAGGCTTCGGTTTTGCTACCGGCTCGCTTATTAGGGACTGTACCCTGATATCTAATTTTTTTTTCATCAGGAGCCCAGCTCCAGGCCTCACTGAAATATGATACTGAAAGGAAAATACACTATCCATTCACGGAAAAACTTTTACAGAGCAACAAGCAGAGGCCATTAATTGTAGTGTATTAAAAGGTAAAACGCCATATGATATGCATACATGTACCAGAGCACACCCTGGAGGCACACCTGAATGCTTACATAGGTCTCCTAAGGGAGGCGACAACCACCAAAAGACTTTCACTAGAATGTCCGAAAAAACAGATAAGTCACAGACTTTATAAAAATCTGCGTAAACATTACCTTTTCTGTGGGGTTAACAAGGGCCCCAAGTGATTTCGGGCACGTCCAGGACCGGCATAGTCGATGGTAAGGGCGTTACCCCCCCTCCTTCCCGCGGATAGTCCCCCTACGGGCGTTTCAGGACCTGGCGCACATGTGTCAAGATATAAACATCAGGTGTGAAAATTATCTTTGTTCCACTCCTTTAACCAATAAAAGCCTCCTCCTCCGAATTATATTATTATTATTGCTGCCTTAAGACAGCCGGAGGCTCGAGAAATAATGACCCACACTTTTCCCGTTGGGTCATGAATCTGCTTTAATCACAGTAAATTACATTCCCAATAGAACTTTTTTTAAATCCACAATGACTATTCTTATCAACTACATTGATTGGTAAATTGGTGGGCCTCTAAGAGACAAGTTATAAATTTTGCATTTACGTTATGAAGATTATCTGATATGACCACATTTCCCAAACTCTCCTTTGTAACCACCTGGAGGAGGAGGAAGGCCTTGAATCTCTTGCTTCTAGCCGACACTGCATCTGTTCTCAAGGAAAGCTGTGTGAGAGATATCTGATATTTCTATAAGGATGTATAGCAGTAAAAAGCAGTTTAAACAAACAACTATGAGCTTAATAAGAATGTAAATGATTGAAACAGACTTTTTGATGTTTTTTTTCCCTTAAATTTTCCAACTTGGAACACATGCGACTGTGGTCCTCCAATCAGGCGAAAACAACCAGAATGTCATCCAACCCAGACGCAGACATACAGGAAGATCTCTGAAAATCGTCATTGACTCTATTTTGGAAGACTGCTGGCCGTTCACAAGCCCGAAGAGCATCACTAAACACTTAAAAGTGCCCATCACGAGTATTCGAAAGGCCGTCTTCCACTCGTCACCTTTCTCGGATTCCGGACGAGATATACACCCCTCCCAAATCCAACGTTGGAGAAGACTTTAGCTCCGTGGTAGACGATCGAAGATTCAGTAATCAATGGTAAAGGATTCCGGTTTTTGATCGTGAATTTGTTAAGACCGCAGTAGTCGATGCAGGGATGTAAGGAACCATCCTTCTTCTCCACAAAGAAGAATCCGGCAACTGCCGGAGAGGTAGACTTGTGGATGAAGCCTTGTGTAAAGCTCTGACTTGTAGGACCACCGGTTCAGTCCGGAAAAGGATGGAGTCACTCAAGAGTTCGCCACTATTGACGAGATACCAAGGGTTGGTCTAAGCGGACCACCGAAGACGATACATGGCCACCAAAGCAGCATCCATAAAATTCCCCGCAAGATCGGACACCAAGAAGGCAGGACCACTTGAAATGAGATCCTGGAATTGGTTGTGAACCAAACTGGCAGCATGACCCGAGAGAGGATTGTTTCACCACCTAGGACGCCTCACCCACAAACGCCTAGGTCTTGCATTTCCCATACGTTGCATGACGAGCGGTACAACCCCTGAGGATAATGTTTGGGGCTGCCGAAGTAGAGCATAATTCCCCTCAACCGTCGTTTGAGCTCAATTCTTGCCGGAGTCAGTGGGCTTCTGTTCCCACTTGCATGGCTCTTCCAAACTGGCTGTGATAAGGCCAGTGGAGGCCGAAGAAACACTGGTCGAAAGACGGGTTAGACGACGTGTGTTTCGGATTGGTATCATCACGCTCTTTGCGGAGCTTCCTCACGTCTCTCTGAGACATGGATATCAATCCGGGTCGCCAGGTGGATGAGCTCTTCTTAATGAATAACGAGGGTCCCTTGCGCAGGAGAGCATCCTTAATCTGGCCTGGAGATGCCTTTCTTATATGTGGCGCACAACGCTGCCATCGTTATCCAAAGCGCAGCTCCAAAGCTAGTGGTGCCGAATTGCACGGCGTAGTCACCTAAGGATGAGTTTTTCCTGCTGGAGATTTCATCAATGCGGTCCTCGGCATACGAATCGCGGGCAGGGCTCTTCGAAGACACCTCAAACCTGCGGTACTCCTGCAGGAATGTCACAAGGATTCAGCAGTGACCAAATCGCCTCGGGTCCCCCAGAGTGTGATTTTGCCCAGGTCAACGGCTTTTTCCCGGAGAGTATACTGACCACGAGGCTAACCTTGGACCTTTCCGACGGGAATTGTCCTGCCATAAGTTCCACGTGGAGGGAACACTGGATGATGAAGTCCCTGCAGGCCTTTGGGTCCCCATCAAACTTCGTTGGCATGGACAACCGGAGTTTAGGACCAGCGGACATCCCCAGAGTGGCTTCCACAGAAGCAGCCCCGGCAGCCAACTGCTGCTGCTGAGTAGCGAAGAGCTGCTGCATCATAGTAGACAACTGGTTTAGCTGCTGCGTTTGATGAGCTATCTTTTTCGACTGTGGGCCACAATGGTGGTGATGTCAGAGACGCTCGGTAGAGGCACCTTGGCGGGATCCATGGCCGAATCGAACTGTAACAGACATGGTAGTGGATCCTCTGGACCACCGCAAGCGATGGTATAAGCCACGCCAGGGAGTGGAGTCTAAGTAGGTCCCGGTTTTCACTAGAGCCCGCCGAAAAGCGGGATGGACTTGCGGCGGATTGCTACCAGGTCGCTACCCCTGACGTGACTTGCTTGCGGTGGCAGCCGAGGTGTTGCGTGGTACAGAATCGTGAAGCAGGCTCGTAGTCGGGGACAGGCAGAAGGTCAGGACAGGTGGCAGTGGTTCGTAGTCGGGGACAGGCAGAAGGTCAGGACAGGTGGCAATGGTTCGTGGTCCAGGGATGGAGGCAGAAGGTACGGTACACAGCAGACAAACGAGATACTCAGGAACGTTTCCTCTGTAGGCACAGGGCACTATCGATTCGGCAAGGTGCTAAGGAAGGGGCAGAGCTTAAATAGGGTCAGCGCCCGGTGAGACGGGATGGAAACAGGAGCGTGGCGAGGTAAGTGGGATTCAGAGCTGCCGGAGCGCCCGCAGCCCGAGTACCAGGCTGAGGTGCCGGCCGCAGCTGCGGCAGTGCGGGTGTGCCTGCGACCCGACACGGGGGTCGCAGGGAAACCCGTAACAGTATACTCAGGCTTAGTGGCTAACTTGGCTTCCCAAATAGAAATCCAACATGAACTTTATTCAAATAGTCTATTACCATCAAGAAGACAACAGCTGTAGTGGCCTCAGTGCATGCATTTGGCTTGGCAAGAAATGCTGGAGTGTAACATCATGGTATGTGAATTCTATATAAGGTATGTAGAAATTCTTGTAACGGTGGGCCTACCAAATGGCAGACCAGAGATGTGGATCCTCTGGACCACCGCAAACGATGGTATGTGAGCCACGCCAGGGAGCGGAGAGTAAGTAAGTCCGGTTTTCACCAGAGCCCGCCGCAAAGCGGGATGGACTTGCTGCGGAGAAGTACTACCAGGTCGCTACCCCTGACATGACTTGCTTGAGGTGGCAGCCGAGGTGTGGCGCGGTACAACATTTTTAAGCAAGCTCGTAGTCGGGGACAGCCAGGAAGGTCAGGTCAGGCGGCAAGGTTCGTGGTCGAGGGACGGAGGCAGAAGGTACAGTACACAGTAAACACAAGGACAGAATAGGAACGCTTCCTCTCAAGGCACAGGGCACTATTGATTTGGCAGGGTACTTAGGAAAGGGCAGGGCTTAAGTAGAATCAGCGCCCGGTGAGAGACGATCACCAGCGTGCTGTCTCTTAAAATTCAAGTGCAGTGCTGCATGCGCGTCCTAGGGGGAGAGCGCGTGGCGAGTTAAGTAGGGGACGGAGCTGCGAGCGCGCCCGCGGCCTGAGGACCAGGTTGCGGGGACACCCATTACAATTCTTTCCAAGACTCCCACTTTCGCTGTTTGTTGGATGGCAATGGGGCAACCCATTCCTCTACAGACTCTGAGAACTGTCTTAAGAGAAATTTGCCTTGTACAGTCCAGGACGCTAGAATTTCCAATGGATCATATAGGCTACGTCTAGTAAATGGTTTATCTGTACGGTTAATTTGAAAGCCAAAGGAGTCATTCAACAAGTCCCACTTTAGACCCAGACTTCTCTGTACTGGTGGATTGTCTATGCCTAGGTTCAAGTCCCTGAATTCTGTGGCATGATCGCTGGGTTGAAAGGCTTTTATGACATCGGCACTGTTGGAAGCAATTTTATGTAATCTCAGTCAAGCTTTAGAAGGCATACCTTGAGTCCTTTTGAGCAGATCTATGGCTTCTTCCATTGTGGGCAAGGATTTGAGCGCGTCATCTACATAGAAGTCTCTTTCAACTAAGTGTCGGGCATCCTTCCCAAACTCTGACTCACCATCAGAAGCTTTCCTATGAAGGCCTTATCTAGCAACAGCAGATGAAGAACTGTTACCAAAGATGTGGACTTTTATGCGGTATTCAACCATTTCCTTGCTAGTGTCGTTGTCATGGTGCCATAGAAACCTGATGTAATTTCTGTGATCTTGTCGTGCAATAAAACAATGGAACATCTGTTGAATATCGGCAGTAATAGCAACTGACTCCTTTCTGAATCTCATGAGCAGTCCTACCAGATTGTTGGTCAGGTTTGGATTCAGAGATACGCCACAATGCTTGGTGTAACTGTCTGTGGAAGTGGATCCTCTGGACTACCGCAAGCGATGGTGTAAGCCCCGCCAGGTAGCGGAATCTAAGTAGGTCCGGTTTTCACCAGAGCCCGCTGCAAAGTGGGATGGACTTGCTGCGGCGGATTGCTACCAGGTCGCTACCCCTGATGTGACTTGCTCGCAGTGGCGGCCGAGGTGGTGCGTGTTACAGAATCGTGAAGCAGGCTCATAGTCGGGGACAGGCAGAAGGTCAGGACAGGTGGCAATGGTGCATAGTCAGGGACAGGCAGAAGGCCAGGACAGGCAGCTTTGGTTCGTGGTCGGGGACGGGGCTGTGGCGTCGCACGCAGCGGGAGATTCCGCAGTGGTGCGGATGCACACGTAACCCAATATGGGGGTCGCAGGGGCATCCGTAAAAGTACCCCCCCTTAGACCTCCCCCTCTTCTAGCCCGCAGAAACTTAGTCAGGAGGTTCCGGTCCAGGATGTTGTCCTCCGGCTCCCATGGCCTTTCCTCCGGCCCAAACCCTTTCTAGTCGACCAGAAAAAATCATCTCCCCCTAACCGTCTTCATGGCTAAAATCTCCTTGACAGAAAACACATTGGTGGAGTCAGCTACGGGAGACGGGGGAACCACAGAACGTGAGAACTGATTACGGACGACTGGTTTCAGCAGGGAGAGGTGGAATGAATTGGGGATGCGCATAGTGGGAGAGAGCCGGAGTTTTTAGGCCACCGGGTTAATACGTCTCAGGACTTCAAAGGGGCCTAAGAACCGGGGTCCAAGCTTGTAGCTAGGAATCTTCAAGCGGACGTACCTTGCAGATAGCCATACCCTATCTCCTGGAGCAAAGGATTGATGGGGTCTTCTTTTTTTGTCTGCTTGAACTTTCATACGAGCAGAGGCCCGAAGCAGAGATCATTGTGTTTCCTCCCATATGGCAGATAGGTCACGGACCAGATTGTCCACCGCAGGGACATCAGAGGAGGCAGAGGGCAGCGGAAGGGGTGGACGGGGGTGCCGACCGAAGACAATGAAGATCGGGGACGCAACAGCAGAATCGGATTCGATAGAATTATATGAAAATTCTGCCAACAGACTGGACCAATCATCTTGTCTTGCGGACAGGAAGTGGCGGAGATAGGTACCCAAGACCTGATTCAGTCTTTCCACCTGACCATTGGATTGCGGGTGGTACGCAGAAGAGAAGTCCAGGTCCAACTTGTAGAAGTGAGCAGAGACCTCGCCAAAACCGAGAGACAAATTGAACTCCCCGGTCAGAAACAATGTGTTGGGGAAGTCCATGCAGCAGAAAGATATGCTTAAAAAAAATATTGGCGAGTCGGGGAGCAGACGGTAGACCAGGCAGGGGAACAAAGTGCGCCATTTTGGAGAAACGGACAGTGACCACCCAGATAACCATATTACCATCAGAGGGAAGCAGTTCAGTGATGAAGTCCATGGCAATGTGACCCCAGGGACTGTTAGGAACCGGCAGAGGCTGTAGCAAACCCGCAGGTTTGAGGCGCGGTGATTTGTTGCGAGCACAGGTGGTACAGGCTTCCACGAACTCCTTCACATCTTTAGCGAGATCGGGCCACCAGTAGAATCGGGAGATCAAAGAACAAGACTTCCGCACCCCCGGATGTCCAGCAATATGAAAGCAGTGGCCCCATTTCAGAATCCTTAGCCGGAGCGCAGGGCGCAAATACGTCTTGCCCGGAGGAGCACGTTGGAGGGTCATGGGGGATGTGGATATCAGACATTCTGGGAGTACAATGTGCCGAGGAGTGGCCTCTTCACCGATAACATCAGAAGCACGAGAAAGGGCATCGGCCTTAATGTTCTTTTCAGCCAGTCGGAAGTGTATGACAAAATTGAACCGGGAGAAGAACAAAGACCACCTGGCTTGACGTGGATTGAGACGTTGTGTTGTCTGAAGGTAAAGATTTCTGTGGTCGGTAAAAATATTTACCGGATGCCGAGCACCCTCCAGGAGGTGGCGCCATTCCTCTAAGGCAAGCTTGATGGCCAGCAGCTCACAATCCCCAATGGTATAGTTCCTTTCGGCGGGTGAAAATGTCTTAGAGAAGAACCCGCAGGTCCGGGTCTTGCCCTTGGGCCCCTTTTGAGTGATGGCCGCTCCTGCCCCTACGGACGAGGCGTCGACTTCTAAAAAGAAGGGACTCTCGGTATCGGGCCGGGACAACACAGGTGCAGAGGCGAAGGATGCTTTCAAGTTGGAGAAAGCCTCTTCAGCAGCTGGTGGCCACTCTTTCGGGTTGCCATGCTTCCTGGTGAGAGCCACAATCGGTGCCACCAACGTTGAAAAATGGGGGATGAATTGCCTGTAGTAGTTGGCGAATCCCAAGAAACGTTGTATGGCCCGGAGGCTGACAGGTCGTGGCCACTGCAGAACGGCGGACAATTTCGTGGGGTCTTTCTGCAGACCCTTTTCGGAGATAATATATCCGAGAAACGGAAGGCTGGTTTGATGGAATTAGCATTTCTCCAACTTGGCATAGAGATGGTTATCAGGCAAACGTCTCAGTACTTGGCGCACATGCGACTGGTTGACCTCCAGATTGGGCGAGAAAACCAGAATATCATCTAGGTAGACGACCACACAGGTGTACAGGAGATCCCGGAATATGTCATTAACAAACTCCTGAAAAACCGCCGGCGCGTTACATAGGCCGAAGGGCATCACCAAATTCTCGAAGTGCCCATCCCGAGTATTGAAGGCCGCCTTCAACTCGTCACCTTTGCTGATCCGAATGAGGTTGTAAGCCCCCCGCAAGTCTAACTTAGAAAAGACTTTCGCTCCCTGGAGACGGTCGAAGAGCTTGGTGATCAGTGGCAATGGATACCGGTTTTTAATGGTGATCTTGTTGAGACCGCGGTAGTCGATGCACGGTCGCAGGGATCCATCCTTCTTCTCCACAAAGAAGAAACCCACACCCGCTGGAGAAGAAGACTTGCGGATGAAGCCTTTCTGTAGGTTTTCTTTAAAATAGGCTGACATAGCCAGTGTCTCAGGTACGGAGAGCAGGTAGACCCTACCCCAAGGCGGACTGGTCCCGGGTTGCAGGTCTATCGGGCAGTCGTAGGGATGATGGGGTGGAAGAGTCTCCGATTGCTTTTCAGAGAAGACATCCTGGAAGTCTTGGTATGGTAGTGGCAAGCCCAGAAGAGGGTTGAGAAGAGACTGTGGAGGAATGGGGCGCACCGGGCGAGGTGCTGATAGACAGCGAGTCTGGCAGTCTTGACCCCAACGCAAAACTTCGCCCGTCTTCCAGTCGAGCATAGGAGCATGACGCTGCAGCCACAGAAGCCCCAGGAGGACAGCCGAGGAAGAACAGGGTATCACGAAGAATGCGATCCTCTCCTTGTGCAAAGCCCCTACTTGAAGGACAACCGATTCAGTCCGAGAGAGGATAGAGTCGCTCAAAAGCTCACCACTCACGGACGAGATGGCCAAGGGTTGGTCTAGGTGGACCACCGAGAGACAATACTTGGCCACCAAAGTCACATCCATAAAATTCCCGGCGGATCCAGAATCCAGGAAGGCAGCCGCTTGAAACGAGACTCTGGAATTGGTTGTGACCAGGACTGGCAGCAAGAACCATGGAGAGGGATTGCTCTCACCTAGGGACGCCTCTCCCACGATGCCTAGGTGCGCACGTTTCCCGGATGCTGCGGAAGGAGTGGACAACCCCTGCGGAAATGTTCAGGGTACCGCAGTAGAGACACAAGTTCCCCTCACGTCGTCGCGTAAGTTCTTGCGGCGTCAGGTGGGCTCTGTCCACTTGCATGGCCTCTGCCATAGCAAGCTGTGTAGAAGGCAGTGGAGGCCGAAGAAACACTGACGCAAGACGGGGTAGACAACATGCTCGACCCGGTTCGTGCTTTTGACGGAGCTCCTCCCGTCTCTCCGAGAAACGGATGTCAATACGAGTTGCCAGATGGATGAGCTCACTTAGCGAAGACGGAGAGTCCCTGGTGGAGAGGGCATCCTTAATCTGGCTGGAGAGACCCTTCTTGAACGTGGCGCACAACGTGGCATCATTCCAAGCCAACTCCGATGCTAGTGTGCGGAATTGCATGGCGTAGTCTCCTACAGAGGAGCTCCCTTGCTGCAAGTTCAACAGGGCTCCTCGAAGACACTGCGGAACTCCTGCAAGAATGTCGCAAGATCAGCTGTGACCGGATCGCCTCGGTCCCAGAGAGGAGTCGCCTAGGCCAGGGCTTTCCCGGAGAGGAGATTGACCACAAAGGCCACCTTGGACCTTTCAGACAGGAACTGACCAGCCATAAGTTCCACGTGGAGGGAGCATTGGGTGATGAAGCCCCCGCAGGCCTTAGGGTCCCCATTAAACTCCAACAGCATGGACAACAGGAGTTTAGGGCTGGCAGATATCCCCGGAACGGCTGTCATGGGAGGAGCCAGCACAGCCGACTGCTGCTGTTGAGTGGCGAGGAGTTGCTGCATCATAGTAGTCAGCTGGTTAAGCTGCTGCGCTTGCTTCGCGATCTGCTTAGATTGCTGGGCCACAATGGTGGTGATGTCAGAGACACTTGTTAGAGGCACCTTGGCGGGATCCATGGCCGAATCGAACTGTAACGGTCTGTGGAAGTGGATTCTCTGGACTACCGCAAGCAATAGTGTAAGCCACGCCGGGGAGCGGAATCTAAGTAGGTCCGGTTTTCACCAGAGCCCGCCGCAAAGCGGGATGGACTTGCTGTGGCGGATTGCTACCAGGTCACTACCCCTGACGTGACTTGCTCGCAGTGGCAGCTGAGGTGGTGCGTGGTACTGAATCGTGAAGCTGGCTCATAGTCGGGGACAGACAGAAGGTCAGGACAGGCAGCAATGGTGCGTAGTCAGGGACAGGCAGAAGGCCAGGACAGGCGGCTTTGGTTCGTGGTCAAGGGACGGAGGCAGAAGGTACAGTACACAGTAGACAGCAAGATACACGGGAACACTTCCTTTCAAGGCACAGGGCACTATCGATTTGGCAAAAAGTAGTAGGAAGGGGCAGGACTTAAATAGAATCAGAGCCGATGAAAACCAATCATCGGCGCGCTGTCCCTTTAAGCCTGACTGCAGTACCGCACGCGCGCGCGGCCGGCAACAGGAGTGCACACCCGGCCGGGAACAGGAGCGTGGCAGGGTAAGTGCCATTCAGAGCTGCGGGCGCGCCCGAAGCCCGGGGACGAGGCTGCGGCGTCGCCCGCAGCGGGAGATGCCGCAGGGGTGCGGATGCACCCGTGACCCGATACGGGGGTCGTGGGGGCATCCGTAAAACTTGCCACTTGAGTCGAACACCACTCTGATCTGGTTAGGTGTTCGCGGATGATATACTCCAAAGGAAAGAAGATACCACAATTCTTTGTGGTCTTGCAAAGGTGGAGCTGGTTCTGCATGGTCATTGCGAAATATGCTATCCATGAAGGCTATGAAGTGATCTTTCATTTCAGGCTAGTTTCTTAATGTACATTGTAATTAGAGATGAGCGAACAGTAAAATGTTCAAGACGAACTTTGAACAGTTTTGGTGTTCGGTTCCAGGTCCGACTTGAACTCGAACCTCATTAAAGTCAATGGGAGAAGATGTTCGTGTTAATTTTTATACCTATACCTCATCATCATCCTCCTCCACTGATAGTGCGCTCGCCAGCTGCTGCTCAATAGACTACATTGGTTCTGCAATGATGTCATCATCATCACAGGTGTCTTCCTCTTTCTCACAGTCTACATCCTCAAGCTGCAGGCTAGAAGCCACAGGCACTGTGAGGCATTGCTGACCACTCTGTATTTCTGCCGATGGACCAGCTTCATTCTCCTCCTTTGAGGGCATCAGCGATTGGGTGTCAGAGCAGATAAAATCATTCTCTTTGTCCTCTTGATCTTTTGAAATGCCTTCTGACCCCAAACACATTGTGTGATCAAAGAGCTCTTCAGAATATGGAGAATTTGGAGTGGGTTGTGACATTGGGCCCGTGTTTACTTCAGGTTGGACTGATGATGAGGATGATGATGTGACACGCGGCCCATGTTTGCTTCAGGTTGGACTGATGATGATGATGACATTTGTGGCCATGACTGAGAGAAAGAGGAGGTAAAACCGCTGGATGCAGGGTCTGATAACCACTGAAGAACAGATTGGCGATGATGTTCAGTAATGAGACGCACAGGGAACTGAGCAAGCGATGACAGGCCTGACGGTCCTGCGACTGATGATGTGCTCGCTTGTGTGTTTTCCAGAGCACTGGAGGAAGTGCCTTGTCTTGTACCTCTATCTCCACTTCCTATGCCTCTCCGTGGTCGCTTACCACCTCTAGTTCTCACAAGCTAAATATTATAGCTCTGCACATAGCACAAGATATTTGTCATAAGAAAGAGAGAAGTGTGTGTATATATATATATATATAACCATAACCCTATATATATGTGTGAATCACAATAACGCACTGGTATATTTCAGCGTTATGTAGGCTTAAAATCTGGCAACATTTTTGGTGTTGAGTAAGATTTAGCAACAGAGAGAACTCTATTTCCTGGATATATATCTGTATCACAATAAAATGTGGTATATTTGAAAGGTATTTCACCCCCAAAATTGCCAAAAATGTACTTTTCTCCACTCAGTATAATTTTCACCAACCAACCACTATTTAGAATATATTTCTTTGTATAGGAGAATAGGAGACGGTGTGTTATAAAATAATTTCACCCCCAATACTGCAAAAATGTAACTTTTGGGCTCTGAGTATGATTTAGCAAATCCAAGCACTCTGTATAATATATATCCATGTATATGAGAGTTAGGCGTTATGAGAGCCTGCAAATGTCGCCAAATAACAGCTTCTGGGTGTGGGAATGATGCAGCCAGCAATACCAAACTCCCTAACTATTGCTGTCTATGGAGAGGAAAATGCTATTTGACTAAGGCCTTGTCCCCACGGCATGGGTTTGCAGCCAGTTTTTCAGACGGTTTTCGGTTTTGAAACCTGTCTGCAAACTGGCTGGCAAACTTTAAAATGGACCGCTATGGAAAACTTGCGCAGTGGTCTCCACTGCACGGGTTTTCCGCCCAGTGGTTGTTCAGACCAATGGCGGTCTGAGAAACATTGAACATGTTCATCCTTCCACCCGGTTTTCAGCTGGAATATGAATATGTCTATGCGAAGGGGGAGGGCTTTTCTCCGCAATTAGTGTCCCCCTGCGGCCGTGTGCACGGCCCAAAAACAGTACAAATACCGGTCGGATAAACCAACCGGTATTTGTCCTGTGCCATGGGGATGCACCCTAAGTCTTGATTCCCTAAGCTTGCTGCACCCCCCCAACTAACTACCTAACTAATCTAAGTAGCAGCTTTTCCTGTCTAAAATTGCTACTAAACAAATCTTGTGCCTGCATGCAAGCAAGCAGACAGAGAGCAGTCTGTACAGTACAGAGAGTGAGCTGAAAATGGCGTTCACAAGGCAATACAGTGAAATATATATAACTTGGTCATGTCATTTTAGCAGCCAATGAGAGCTACACACCTCAGCGATGACGTTTTTGACACTTCTCTGTGCTCTGCACTGATTGGATGGCGCCAAAAGTGCAGAAAGGTGATTGGATGGAGCCAAAAGTGCAGAAAGGTGATTGGATGGCCACCAAAAGTACAGAAAGGCGGTGAAAACTATTAGAATGGCGTGTCGAACGCCATGGTGAACTTGAACATTTACTCGAATGAACAGTAAAATGTTTGATTCGAGAAAATCGAGATGTTCGACTCAAACTTAACTTTTCTGGAAAGGTTCGATCAATACTAGTTGTAATGAGATGAATCTGGATAGTGCCGGTTTTTGGTTGTTTGGAAGCCTGGTTCTTACAGTGAGGAAGGGTAAGGGTGCGACCCAATGGTTAGATCCATCTTTGAAGAATCCACTGTCTATTATTTTAATAAACTCTCCGTCTTCTATAGACAAGGCTAATTTGTTGTCCTCTTGTGCTGTACAAAGCACTGATCTTCCTAAGTCATCATAAGGGGTAGGAAAGACATCCAGTGCCTGGATGAGGTTGGAGAACCTTCCTTTTACTTCATAATGATGCCAGCATGGCTTAAAGTGAATTCTACAACCATTTTGGAGCCCATAGGTTTTTAAGGAGTTCACTTTAGATGGTTTATGGCTCTTATCCAAACAGACGTCACCCACAATTACCCAGCCTAAGTCAAGTCTTTGTGCATATGGGGCATTATCTGGACCATTGCATTGTTGATGTACCTTATGGACTCTCAGAATATCTCTCCCGAGTAACATTAGAATGTCAGCATTCATGTCCATTGAGGAATCTCATTAGCTAGGTGCCTCAAGTGGGGATGATGTTCTGCAGCCTGTGGTGTAGGAATTTCTTCTCTTTCGTCGGGTATCTGGTCGCATTCAATTAATGTTGGAAAGGGTATGTGGTAGTTTCTTTTAATTAAGGAGAAAATGTATCCAATGGCTCTTATGCCAAAAGTCTCTATACGACCAGAGCAGGTGTTTAGGGTATATGGTGTTGCTCCACCATTTGTATTAAAGAGGTCAATGAATTTAGGCTTTGCTAAAGATCTGTTACTTTTTTCGTCTATAATAGCATACATTTTGGTGGCCTTTTCAGATTGACCTTCTGGGTAGACCTTAACCAAACACACTTTGGCACAGCATTTGGGACCATTCCTTCTGGCACATATTTCCATGCAGGAAGAGGAGACAGTGGTTGTGGCTGAATCTTGAGCAGGTGGCTCCCCACCATGCATTGCGACAGCGTTAAACGCTGCTTGTGGTTGTGAGTGGTTAGATGAAGTAGGATGCATTGCTGTAACACGTCTATCACTATTGCAATCAGTGCACTTGATGACAGCCTTACAGTCCTTTGCAATGTGGTCTGAAGAAACACAACACTTGTAACACACTCCAAGCTCCTTGTGTATCCTTGTGCTCTTGCAAAGTCTTTGCCCTGAGCCCACGACGTTCTTGGATGGGGTCTTTTGTGATTAGGGTCCCTTTCTTTAAGGACAGGGGCATCCTGCCTAATGGTGGAGGATGCTGTATGTGGGACATTTGTCTTTCTAACAGATATTGTTCCCATTACGTCTCTACATTTGCTTGTTGTGGTAGCATACCTTGAGCTTGATGATGAAGCCGGTAGAGTAGATTCTGTGAAGTCAAAGCTGGATTCATTCTTCTTCCGAGCTTGATCACTGATGAATTTGGAAAAATAGAAGAAAGGGGGAAAAGACACATTGGGTCACATGTATGAAAACTGTTTAGGTCTAAAATTCACTTTCTTGCCCATAGCAACCAATCAGATCGCCCCTTAGATTTCATATGGTGCTCTGGAGAAATTAAAGAGGCGCTCTGATTGGTTGCAATGGGCAACATAGTGAATTTTAAACCTAGACAGTTTTCATACATGTAGCCCATTGTGTTCTCTTTTATATCTGGAACCTTGGTCTGCCCATTTTTCTTGCATACCATGAGGTAGTTTGGATACCACTAGATTGACACCATGAGCAGTGTCAAGGTAACTCAGTCCTGACAGACGTGGGTCTATTTTAGCCAATTCTAATTCCTTTAGTAGGTCACTCAGCTCCTGGAGCTTTCAATTGTCCTCGCTAGTAATGCTAGAAATGCTTGAAGTCTCTTAAATAAGGCACTTTCTATAAATTCAGAACAGCCGTAGGTCTGCACAAGTCTCTCCCATGCTGCAGCAAGACCTTCTTCTGAGTGGCATGCAGGAACTGCTCTCAATGTCTTTATCCGTTCTGCAGACTCTGGGCCTAACCAGTTGACAATCACGTCAAGTTCTTCCCTGGCGGTGAGGTTAAGATCATTGATTATTGCTTCGAAGGTCGATTTCCAGGCTCTATAGTTTTCAGCACGATCATCAAACTTTGAGAGACTGATGTTAATCAGCTCCCAGCATATCATATATGTGGCAGAGTCCGACATGTCTAAGCTCCCACCTCTTGTTGCTGGATTATGTTGTGAGATCTCTAGAATATAAGGTTTAGGTAATCAGAAGAAAATGATGTAGCATAAGGATTAAGCTGTGGTTTAGCCTCTAGAGGATCTGCTGGCTGGATGCTGGAAATTACCTCGTCATCGACAGGTGGCAACATCAGTTGCTGTGTGGGTATATCTGTGTATTAGGTTAGAAGTGGCTCTGCTTCATTAATCTTAGAAGTCTCTCTTTTCAGAGTTAAGTTCTTGTGGCTCTCAAGAGGTACAGACAATGATTGTTTTAGCTAGTAATCAGCATGTCCAGTCAGCTGGGTCTTCTCCTGGGATATAGAAGTGTGGATCAGTATCTTGATCTAATGCTTGTTCAAGAACCTTTAGTTTGGCTAAGGCATCTGCTTCTTCTCTTTCCATTTGGATAACTTTTAGCTTGGCTTCTGCCTCTACCTCTAATTGTGCCCTTTCTGCCTCCTTCTTGGCCATTTCTGCTCTCACCTCTGCTTCCTTCTTGGCCATTTCTGCTTTTACCTCTGCTTCCTTCTTAGCAAAGGAACTTCTTACACTAGCTTCTTCTGCATCTGCACAGATCTCTATGAGCTTGTCATGTAATGCTGACCTTCTGGAACGAGATAATCTGGAAGATGTATGTTTAGTTGAAGCTGATGTGACTTAAAGGGGTTTTCTCACTATGAAGATCATAGTTGAAAATGAGGGGACCAAAAATCTAATCATGTCCGTCCTTGGTTACCATAAGCAAAGTGCTATAGTTTAGGAGAAAGGGCTGTTTGTTTAGTGCTTGGGAACGAAGTGAGAGCTCCGGTCGGGTTACGCCCAGGTCCCACCCCGGTCGTGATCAGGAACGTGCGTCCGAGGGAGATGCAGGACAGAGGTGTCAGATTGGATCTTGCAGGGAGAAGTGTGTATAGAGAGAGAGAGATTTCTCACTGACAGCAAGCAGTGGTAGGTGCAACGTATGCGTGCGGGGTGAGGTTTGTCACTGACATTAAGCAGTGATAGGTGCGACATATGTGTGCGGGGTGAGGTTTTTCACTGACAACAAGCAGTGATAGGTGCGACGTATGTGTGAGGGGTGAGGTTTTACACTGACAGCAACCAGTGGTAGGTGCGACATATGCATGTGGGGTGAGGTTTTTCACTGACAGCAAGCAGTGGTAGGTGCAACATATGCGTGCAGGGTGAGGTTTTTCACTGACAGCAATCAGTGGTAGGTGCGACCAGGACATTCAGGACTTTCCCAGAGTCCTGAATGTCAAATGCCCATTCTAATTACAAAGTCTGTAGAGAGAGCGAGAAATATAGATATACACTATCGAGTTACACTTAGCTGAGAACCTCTCCCTTTCCCCGACTCACACAGAGTGAATCCTCACGTGCACACTTTGGGACATGTCTGCAGAGAGAGAAGATACTGGGAGGAGAAACATGCTCCTCCATTTCACAAGCTCTGCTTAGCAACCAGTATAAACGGCTGCCAAATGATGAAACGAGAATACCCCTTTAACTTCCTGCAAGTGTGGGATGCGGAGTTCTGCCTTATCCGTGACATCTTGCATTAAGGGGTCTTTTCCTTGGAGGAGATAATGACATATGCAGCAGCAAAACCCAAGCCAAAATTTTTTTATAGTGCACGCCAATAAGACCTGGATCAAGGTCACCTCAATATAGCAAAAATTGAATAAAAAGCCAGCACTTCAAAAAGGAACAAAAATGTATTTACCCAAACATGGCAATGTTTCGGTTCTCATCAGAACCTTTCTCAAGGGCTTGAGAAAGGTTCTGATGAGAACCGAAATGTTGCCATGTTTGGATAAATAAATTTTTGTTCCTTTTTGAAGTGCTGCCTTTTCTTCATTTTTTGCTTCCTTGGAGGAGAGTCTCTCTCTCAGCTAGCTCTGCTGAAGCATCATCAAGATCAGAGTTATTCAGGAATGTGATGTACTTTGCAGTCAGTCTGTGGTAGCGATCATAAGGAGCAGATAATTGATTCAAACTTGTGGTTAACTTCATTTTGTCACTGTTATGGCATGGAAGAGCTGCTATATAGTGTTCTACTCTTTCCCATAGGTCATCTAGATTGTCACAGAAATCGTATCTGGTTGTCTCAGAGTCCTCTCTAATTTTATATGACAGTTTAGTCACACGTTTATACCATAGAATTTGTTCTTCAATGAATGTGGACAATCCCTCATGTTCATCTGAGTCTTTGGAAACATTTGCATAGGTTCAGCGGCTGAAGAACCCACAGAACCTTTGGTGGACATCTCTTTAAGACAGAACTCCAACTTAGCCCACTGTGATAGAGAAGCCATGTGCTGGTTAAGATGGTGGACGGCTCTAAGCTTGCTTGCAGACTATGTGTAACATGCAGACACTGCAGATTTAGATTAGTTTTGACTATTCTGCCACCGATGTATGGTAAGAAGTCCCTGATAGATGTGAGAAGTCTGTCTCTGTACAAGCGTATGGAAGATAGTGAACTCGCTATATTAATCCCCTTCCAAAGCATGTGATCCAGTAAGAAGGATTCGATGGATATACTTCAGGGTATTTATTGACTGTACCTTGAGATAACATGCATAAGGTTACAATATATGTGGTCAAAACGAATTCTCCTCACAGCTCTGTGCAAACATGTCTGAACAAGATTGAGTCAAAGCTACAATGAGGCAGGATGAAACCTCACAGAAGAGGAGGAACATGAAACAAAGAAGTATGGCTATGTTCACACGGCTTAAATTGGGGCGCATTTCGCTCATATTGGAGCGCAGTACGCTCTCATTACGCAGCGAAATGCGCCCCAGTCATTACGGTAATCCACAGTTCTCATAGAGAACTATGGATTATGCCTCCTCTCGCCGAGCGTACAATATGACATGCGGGGCGATAAGTGACATGTCATTTATTCACGGCGATTACACGCCGCTAGTAATGAATGTCTATTTGGCCGGCAGGTTGCCGGCCCCCAGCCCCGCGGGAGTATGCACCGATCAGTGAGACTCCCATTCACCCAGCGTAATTACGGGGCGTACTGTATACCCCCGTGTTAACATAGCCTATGGGAGTTACATCATCATCCAACAGAACCATTACAAACAGTTGCAAACAATGGCCACATAATATATTGAACACTGCATAATAGACATAACATGAATTCAATATGAATGGGCAACAACTGGGAGCCATAGTTGTGGCAGCACACTTATCCCGTACCTCATCCTGAGTTACCTCCTGTATTATACTCCAGAGCTGCACTCACTACGGGCAGGACAGGGTCACACAGGGGCAGATACGGGCAGGACAGGGTCACACAGGTGCAGATACAGACAGGACAGGGGCAGATACAGACAGGACATGGTCACACAGGGGCAAATACGGACAGGACAGGGTCACCCAGGGACAGATACAGACAGGACAGGGTCACACATAGGCAGATACAGACAGGACAGGGTCACACAGGGACAGATACAGACAGGACATGGTCACACAGGGACAAATACGGACAGGACAGGGTCACACAGGGACAGATACAGACAGGACAGGGTCACACAGGGGCAGATATGGACAGGACAGGGTCACACAGGGGCAGATACAGACAGGAGAGGGTCACACAGGGGCAGATACGGACAGGACAGGGTCACACATAGGCAGATACGGACAGGACAGGGTCACACAGGGACAGATACAGACAGGACAGGGTCACACAGGGGCAGATACAGACAGGACATGGTCACACAGGGACAAATACGGACAGGACAGGGTCACACAGGGACAGATACAGACAGGAGAGGGTCACACAGGGGCAGATACGGACAGGACAGGGTCACACAGGCAGATACGGACAGGACAGGGTCACACAGGGACAGATACAGACAGGACAGGGTCACACAGGGGCAGATACAGACAGGACATGGTTACACAGGGACAAATACGGACAGGACAGGGTCACACAGGGACAGATACAGACAGGACAGGGTCACACAGGGACAGATACAGACAGGACAGGGTCACACAGGAGTAGATACAGACAGGACAGGGTCACGCAGGGGCAGATATGGACAGGACAGGGTCACACAGGAGCAGATACGGACAGGACAGGGTTCCACAGGGGCAGATACGGACAGGACAGGGGCAGATACAGACAGGACATGGTCACACAGGGACAAATACGGACAGGACAGGGTCACCCAGGGACAGATACAGACAGGACAGGGTCACACATAGGCAGATACAGACAGGAGAGGGTCACACAGGGACAGATACAGACAGGACAGGGTCACACAGGGGCAGATACAGACAGGACATGGTTACACAGGAGTAGATACAGACAGGACAGGGTCACACAGGGGCAGATACAGACAGGACATGGTCACACAGGGACAAATACGGACAGGACAGGGTCACACAGGGACAGATACAGACAGGACAGGGTCACACAGGAGTAGATACAGACAGGACAGGGTCACACAGGGGCAGATATGGACAGGACAGGGTCACACAGGGGCAGATACAGACAGGAGAGGGTCACACAGGGGCAGATACGGACAGGACAGGGTCACACATAGGCAGATACGGACAGGACATGGTCACACAGGGACAAATACGGACAGGACAGGGTCACACAGGGACAGATACAGACAGGACAGGGTCACACAGGGGCAGATACGGACAGGACAGGGTCACACATGGGCAGTTACGGACAGGACAGGGTCACACAGGGGCAGATACGGACAGGACAGGGTCACACATAGGCAGATACAGACAGGACAGGGTCACACAGGTACAGATACGAACAGGACAGGGGCAGATACGGACAGGACGGGGTCACACAGGAGCAGATACAGACAGGACAGGGTCACACAGATACGAACAGGACAGATACGGACAGGACAGGGGCAGATACGGACAGGACGGGGCACACAGGAGCAGATACAAACAGGACAGGGTCACACAGGGACCGATACGGACAGGACGGGGCACACAGGAGCAGATACAAACAGGACAGGGTCACACAGGGACAGATAAGGACAGGACAGGGTCACACTGGGCAGATACGAAAAGGACGGGGTCACACAGGAGCAGATACAGATAGGACAGGGTCACACAGGGGCAGATACGGACAGAACAAGGTCACAGAGGGGCAGTTACAGACAGGACAGGGTCACACAGGGGCAGATACGGACAGGACGGGGTCACACAGGGGCAGATACAGACAGGACAGGGTCACACAGAGGCAGATACGTACAGGACAGGGTCACACAGGGGCAGATACAGACAGGACAGGATGGGGTCACACAGGTGCAGATACGGACAGGACAGGGTCAGATACGGACAGGGCGGGGTCACACAGGTGCAGATACGGACAGGACAAGGTCAGACACGG
This sequence comes from Phyllomedusa bahiana, assembly GCA_025379985.1. Classification (NCBI taxonomy): domain Eukaryota; kingdom Metazoa; phylum Chordata; class Amphibia; order Anura; family Hylidae; genus Phyllomedusa; species Phyllomedusa bahiana. The sequence continues at coordinate 44,976 of JAODAL010003053.1, forward strand.
ACAGGACAGGCTCACACAGGGACAAATATGGACAGGACAGGGTCACACAGGGACAGATGAAGACAGGACAGGGTCACACAGGGGCAGATACAGACAGGACAGGGTCACACAGGGGCAGATATGGACAGGACAGGGTCACACAGTAGCAGATACGGACAGGACAGGCTCACACAGGGGCAGATACAGACAGGACAGGGTCAGATACGGACAGGACAGGCTCACACAGGGACAGATACAGACAGGACAGAGTCACACAGGAACAAATACGGACAGGACAGGGTCACACAGGAGCAGATACGGACAGGACAGGGTCACACAGGGGCAGATACGGACAGGACAGGGTCACACAGGGGCAGATACGGACAGGACAGGGTCACACAGGGGCAGATACAGACAGGACAGGGTCACACAGGGGCAGATACAGACAGGACAGGGTCACACAGGGGCAGATACAGACAGGACAGGGTCACACAGGGACAAATACGGACAGGACAGGGTCACACATGGGCAGATACGGACAGTACAGGGTCACACAGGGGCAGATATGGACAGTACAGGGTCACACAGGGGCAGATACAGACAGTACAGGGTCACACAGGGGCAGATATGGACAGGACAGGGTCACACAGGGGCAGATACAGACAGGACAGGGTCACACAGGGGCAGATACGGACAGGACAGGGGCAGATACAGACAGGACAGGGTCACACAGAGGCAGATGCAGACAGGACAGGGTCACACAGGGGCAGATACAGACAGGACAGGGTCACACAGGGGCAGATACAGACAGGACAGGGTCACACAGGGGCAGATACGGACAGTACAGGGTCACACAGGGGCAGATACAGACAGGACAGGGTCACACAGGGGCAGACTTCAGGGTTTATAGGGTTTCTTTATCTTCTTCAGGTTTAAGTGAATGCCGTTCACAGAACGTAAGACCAGCTGAGGGACCTTCAGGAGCTTGTGGTCGGGGTCTATACTCAGCTCAAATCTGAGTAACGTCAGAGCGATGGCGACTTTCATCTCATTCATCGCAAAGTTCTGTCCAATGCAGTTCCTGGGGGAGAAGACGAAGGTTTCAGATTAATGACTTACAGGACGGGTTATGTATGAGGGAGGGAGGCTGGGACCGCCGAGGGCGACTAATCGGATTCTGGCTCTTGTGCCAATGGCTGCACCTACAGATTTTATAGATTACTCTCCAGGGTGGAGATCAGGGTATGTCCAGATTGAGGCACCATTTGGTAAATTAAAGGATTATTCTATCTCATACAATTATGGCCATATGTGCTTGATAGATGTAGGTAGCTCCTCTGGGGCCCTCACCCATCAGGACAACAGGAACCTGGTATGCCTTGTGGCCACTAAAGAAGAAAATCCTGTAAGGCTAAACAAAGTTTTGCTACAATGTATCAGCCTAGAATTCTGTTCAGCTCACAAAGCATTGTCTAGACTGGATACAAATGAGAGCAGAACTAGTTATCTACTATATATCAATCTGTATAGCTCACAGAGCACTGTCTACATTGAATACAACTGCCCCAATACGCTGCTGCTATTCCTCCACGTGTACGATACGTTTTATATCTCAGCCATTAGCGCAGAGTCTTACCTGGCTCCAGCTGAGAAGGGAACGTACATATGTGAATGTCTCTGTGATGAATTATCCGGAGAAAACCTCAGAGGATCAAAGACCTAAAATCAATATAGAAACAACATAATGCGGCTCCTCCACAATGTACAGAGCAGTGTATAAGGGGCGATGTGGATAGAGGAATTTGAGGACCCTAAACTCACTCACCTAATCTATCTATCTATCTATCTATCTATCTATCTATCTATCTATCTATCTCATATCTATCTATCTCATATCTATCTATCTATCTATCTATCTATCTATCTATCTATCTATCTATCTATCTATCTATCTATCTATCTATCTCTATCTATCTATCATCTATCTCATTTATCTCTATCTATCTATCTATCTATCTCATATCTATATATCCCCTATCTATCTATCTTTCTATCTATCTATCTATCTATCTATCTATCTATCTATCTATCTTCTATCTATCTATCTATCTATCTATCTATCTATCTATATCTATCTATATCTTTATATTTTATCTATATATCTATCTATCTATCTATCTATCTATTCTATATTTCTATCTATCTCATACTATCTATCTATCTCATACTATCTATCTATCTATCTATCTCATATCTATCTATCTATCAATCATATCTATCTATCTATCTATCTATCATTATCTATCTATATCTATTCTATCTATCTATATCTATTATCTCTCAATCTATTATCTATCTTCTATTATCATTACAGCTCGACTTGGCCCGCGGGGGATCGTATCCCCCTGTCCCCACGGCCCTTGGCCCCGGGGGTGCGTGACTCCCCGGTGGGCCCCGATCGGTCCCTGGCCCGGGACCCGTGTCCCGGAGCCTCAGGCACACGGTCCCTGAACGCCCGGGACCTGTGTCCCGAGCGCTCAGACACAGGGCCCGGGTGTCGGGGATTAATGCGCGGTGTGAGCGGAGCACAGCGCCACTAGCGCCTGGCTCCACTGATCGCCCTGGCAGGCGTTAGGCCTTAAGCCTGCCAGGCGCGGCCTCCAGCGGTGACGTAGGCGGCGCTGTGATGTCATATCACAGCGCCGCCTATGCCGTGCGCGAGTAGTAGCTTGTCGAGGTCAGGAGCGGGAGTCAGGTAAGTAATTGTGTGTGGGGTTGTTTTTTGTTTTGTTTTTTTAATATAAGAAGGGGGCCCTGGCTAATGTATAAAGGAGGCCCTGGCTAATGTATAAAGGGGGCCCTGGCTATTGTATAAAGGGTGCCCTGGCTAATGTATAAAGGGGGCCCTGGCTACCTGGCTAATGTATAAAGGGGGCCCTGGCTACCTGGCTAATGTATAAAGGGGGCCCTGGCTAATGTATAAAGGGGGCTCTGGCTACCTGGCTAATGTATAAAGGGGGCCCTGGCTAATGTATAAAGGGGGCCCTGGCTAATGTATAAAGGGGGCCCTGGCTATTGTATAAAGGGTGCCCTGGCTAATGTATAAAGGTGGCCCTGGCTACCTTGCTAATGTATAAAGGGGGCCCTGGCTAATGTATAAAGAGGGCCCTGGCTAATGTATAAAGGGGGCCCTGGCTAATGTATAAAGGCGGGCCTGGGTAACTGGGCAATGTATAAAGGGGGGCCTTGGCTAATGTATAAAGAGGGCCCTGGCTGATGTATAAAGGGGTCCCTGGCTATTGTATAAAGGGGGCCCTGGCTATTGTATAAAGGGGGGCCCTGGCTAATGTATAAAAGGGACCCTGGCTACTTGGCTAATGTATATAGGGGGCACTGGCTAATGTATAAAGGGGGCCCTGGCTAATGTATAAGGGGGCCCTGGCTAATGTATAAAGGGGGCCCTGGCTAATGTATAAAGGGGGCCCTGGCTAATGTATAAAGGAGGCCCTGGCTACCTGGCTAATGTATAAAGGGGGCCTTGGCTAATGTATAAAGAGGGCCCTGGCTAATGTATAAAGGGGGCCCTGGCTAATGTATAAAGGAGGCCCTGGCTACATGGCTAATGTATAAAGGGGGCCTTGGCTAATGTATAAAGAGGGCCCTGGCTAATGTATAAAGGGGTCCCTGGCTATTGTATAAAGGGGGCCCTGGCTATTGTATAAAGGGGGCCCTGGCTATTGTATAAAGGGGGCCTTGGCTAATGTATAAAAGGGACCCTGGCTACTTGGCTAATGTATATAGGGGGCCCTGGCTACCTGGCTAATGTATAAAGGGGGCCCTGGCTAATGTATAAGGGGGCCTTGGCTAATGTATAAAGGGGGCCCTGGCTACCTGGCTAATGTATAAAGGGGGCCCTGGCTAATGTATAAAGAGGGCCCTGGCTAATGTATAAAGGGGGCCCTGGCTAATGTATAAAGGAGGCCCTGGCTACCTGGCTAATGTCTAACCGGGGCCTTGGCTAATGTATAAAGTGGGCCCTGGCTAATGTATAAAGGGGGGCCCTGGCTAATGTATAAAGGGGTCCCTGGCTATTGTATAAAGGGGGCCCTGGCTATTGTATAAAGGGGGCCCTGGCTACTGTATAAAGGGGGCCCTGGCTAATGTCTAACAGGGACACTGGCTACTTGGCTAATTCACATTGGGGGCCCTGGCTACCTGGCTAATGTATAAAGGGGGGCCCTGGCTAATGTATAAGGGGGCCCTGGCTATTGTATAAAGGGGGCCCTGGCTAATGTAGAAAGGGGGCCCTGGCTAATGTATAAAGGGGGCCCTGGCTACCTGGCTAAAGTATATAGGGGGCACTGGCTACCTGGCTAATTTATAAGGGGGCCCTGGCTATTGTATAAAGGGGGCCCTGGCTACCTAATACAAACAGGGGGCCCTGTCTACCTAATACAAACGGGGGGCCCTGGCTACCTAATACAAATGGGGGGCCCTGGCTACCTAAGAACTAAAGGGGGCCCTGACTACCTAATACAAACGGGTGGCCTTGCCTACCTAAAAACTAAAGTGGGCCCTGACTCCCTCCAGCCTACATAAGAGAGACTCACTAACACCTACCTACAGCCTACCTAACTGGGACCTACTTATCTACTTGGGGTCTATTTACCTACCCACCCGTGGTCTACTTATTTACCTTACTTGGGCCTACCAACTTATCCAGTGGGGGTCTACCTACCTAAATAGGGCCTATCAAGCTACCGGGGGCCTTGCCTATTTGCCTACCTACCTAGAGTCTTGTCTACCTACCTGGTAATATAATTGTGAGGGGAGCAGTCCATAGCTGTAGCATAATCTCCAGGGGGTTAGTCCTCTCCCCACCCTCCAACCCCTTAGGATACTAGGCCTCTAAGTTATGGCTTGTACCCGCTCTCCCACCTCTGGGTAGTTTGTACAGAGGTGGGAATAGGTGAAAAGATGCTGGAAAAGTGAGTATTCTAAGACATTTGTGTGTAATTTCTGCAGGGATGAGTTGTGGCCGGGACAAGTCATGGCGGTGTGAAATGGATGCAGAAGAAAAGGGAATAATAACGACTCATAAGAGAAGAGAACGACTCCTCAGTCAAGACGTCTCTGGTGAGTCCCTGATTTTAGGGGTTATTTTACTTCTATATTGGATCAGTGCTGTATTCACTGTAATTTGATGTGACCTAAGCTGGTGTCTGACCTCTATGTGCTTTCTATATGGTGGAGATGTAGGTTACACCTGAGGTGGTGTCTGACCACTATATGGTCTCTATATGGTGGTGTTGTAGGTTATACCTGAGCTGGTGTCTGACCTCTATGTGGTCTCTATATGGTGGTGTTGTAGGTTATACCTGAGCTGGTGTCTGATATCTATATGGTCTCTATATGGCGGTGTTGTAGGTTATACCTGAGCTGCTGTCTGGCCTCTATGTGGTCTCTATATGGTGGTGTTGTAGGTTATACCTGAGCTGCTGTCTGGCCTCTATGTGGTCTCTATATGGTGGTGTTGTAGGTTATACCTGAGCTGGTGTCTGACCACTATGAGTTCTCTATATGGCGGTGTTGTAAGTTATACCTGAGCTGGTGTCTGACCTCTATGTGGTCTCTATATGGCAGTGTTGTAGGTTATACCTGAGCTGGTGTCTGACCTCTATGTGGTCTCTATATGGTGGTGTTGTAGGTTATACCTGAGCTGGTGTCTGACCTCTATGTGGTCTCTATATGGTGGTGTTGTAGGTTATACCTGAGCTGGTGTCTGACCTCTATGTGGTCTCTATATGGCAGTATTGTAAGTATATACTTGAGATCGTGTCTGACCTCTATGTGGTCTCTATATGGTGGTGTTGTAGGTTATACCTGAGCTGTTGTCTGACCACTATGTGGTCTCTATATGGCGGTGTTGTAGGTTATACCTGAGCTGGTGTCTGACCACTATGTGGTCTCTATATGGTGGTGTTGTAGGTTATACCTGAGGTGCTGTCTGGCCTCTATGTGGTCTCTATATGGCGGTGTTGTAGGTTATACCTGAGCTGGTGTCTGACCTCTATGTGGTCTCTATATGGCAGTGTTGTAGGTTATACCTGAGCTGGTGTCTGACCTCTATGTGTTCTCTATATGGCGGTGTTGTAGGTTATACCTGAGCTGGTGTCTGACCTCTATGTGGTCTCTATATGGTGGTGTTGTAGGTTATACCTGAGCTGGTGTCTGACCTCTATGTGGTCTCCATATGGCAGTGTTGTAGGTTATACCTGAGCTGGTGTCTGACCTCTGTGTGGTCTCTATATGGTGGTGTTGTAGGTTATATTGGCCTTAGTACAGTGGCAACGTACATGTGTCCCTGATTGTAAGAGAACACCTGACCCTGTGATAGGAGTTAGACTTTTACTTTCTTGCTGATGTTTATTTTAGAAGGTGGTGAGGTGCGTGACCAAGGGAAACGGGGAGGGGATATTGTATGTGGGTGGAGGGGATATTGTATGTGGGTGGAGGGGGATATTGTATGTGGGCCGGTGGGGGATATGGATGGAGCTACTTAGCCCTGTGTCTATGATATGTTAAACTGACAAATGTGTGACTAACTTGATATTGTACTACACAATACAGTTCTGTTTTGCACACTGTAATGTGGAAAAATGGGCGCGTTTATGTCCGAGAGGCCGGTAATATTTTCATGTACAGTAGGGTGGACCCCCAAGATCAACTCCCCTGTGGGCCCCAGACCCCCCAGTCCAACACTGATCTCATATCTATCTACCTCATATCTATCTATCTCATATCTACAGTATCTATCTATCAGTGTAATATACATAACATATCATATCGAAGTTCACATTATATATGACATGAAAATGCCTCTGACTCCACTTACCTCGGGATTGTCCCACATACTAGGGGACCTGTGCATGGAATATATGCTCACAATGACAATAGTGCCTGGAACATGAAACAGGAGGAATTTATAATGGATTAGTACAAAATCAAAAAAAAAATATATATATTAATTTATTGTTTTTAACAGAAATGTCTAAGTAGCCAGTTGAGAATATAATTGAAAGTTATGGATTCTGAAGTTCAGGTAGCGGGGGGTGTTACATCCAAGAGGATCGTATGTGATAAAACAATTACTGTATAAGCCAGGATTCAGGATTATTTTGTATTTTTCGTATTTTTTATGCTTTTTTTTAAATTTGGGATTTAAAATTGCCACTGACCTTTGGGCAGGCTCCGTCCATCAAAGAATGTGATTGGTTCTTTAAGTTCCCGGGCCACCCCTGGTACAGGCGGATAGAGGCGCATGGCCTCCTTTATACACATGGTGGTGTACGGCAGCTTCCCCAGGTCCTCCCTGGTAATATAAATCAGTAAAAATAATATTATTATTGTATTTATTCTGTCCATTATGTAAAACAGCTCCGCCTCTGAGGATCCAAGATGGGAAAATACATGTAAAAGCCATGATCATGAACACTGCCTGGGATTGCCTTCTGAAAGCAAATCCACAGTAAAAACTTCATTTGTTAATAAGACAACATTACAACTGCCACCAAATATGAGCAGAAATTAAGTTTCCCAAAAAATAACTGACAGGCCCTTAATTCTTACAGCTTCAATTGTTTACAAGCCCATTTCCAACAGTTGCTGCAGTCTTTTACTGTTACGAATGGCGGGAACTTTACTGCTATTTTATCCTCTCCTGCTTATTAGGTCAACAGGAGTTTATATGTTATATCTGTCTTCTGTTGTCTGTGTTTTTTTGGAGTGTTTGCATGTTAACTGCTCAGGATTCAAAAATGTCAGCTGACCGGAACTAGTTAGCTATTTCTAGCCTCTATAAGGCCAGGTTCACATGACTTGAAATCTATTATCTAGTTCAGATGTGTCATGTTCTAGCTTATTGTTGTCTCTTGTTCCATTGTTTGTAGTCCTTGAGAATATTAGGTTAGTGTTTGTGTAGTACCTGCTATCAGCGTCAAACTGGGGGAACTGTTTCTCACAGCGGAGTTGAACTACATGTACAGCTACTTTACAAAAAAATATTACCGGCCTCTCGGACATAAATGCATCCATTTTAGCACATAATAGAGTGTGCAAAACAGAACTGTTGTCACGGCGCGCGGCGCCGCAGCTCGCCGCGGCCGTCCCCCTGTGCGCACAGGGGTTCTACCTTATCGACTGGAAGGGCTTCGGTCCGGAGGAGCGTTCATGGGAACCCGAGACCAATCTGTCCCCTGATCTCCCCGCTAAATTTCAAAGGAAGAGGGGGAGAGCTAAGGGGGGGTACTGTCACGGCGCGCGGCGCCGCAGCTCGCCGCGGCCGTCCCCCTGTGCGCACGGGGTCCGGCACGGGTGCTGCGGCTGTCCGCAGCCGTGGTCCTTCTCCTCTTGCCCGGGAGACCCCGTACTTACCAGTCCCCGCTCCTGTCTCCAGATCTGACAGCCGCCGCGTGCATAATCCCTGCCTTTAATTGGTTAATTGACGGCCGCTGGTCCTATATATGGAAGACGCCCCTAGCACTCGCTGCCAGTCTGTTGGTGTGTTTTGGAGCGTTTAGAGTGTATGGAGTTCAGCCTTGAGTTCCCGTGTACCAGTCCGTCTGCTTACGTTCCTGACCTTGCCTGTTTGCCGCCTGCCCTGACCGTCTGCCCGTCTCTGACTACGAACCTCTGCCGCCTGCCCTGACCTTCTGCCTGTCCCCGACTACGCCTCCGGTTTACGATTTTGCTCCACGCTGTACCCCGGCTGCCATCGCAAGCAAGTCACGTCAGGGGTAACGACCTGGTAGCCTCACGCCGCAGCAAGTCCATCCCGCTTTGCGGCGGGCTCTGGTGAAAACCGGGGGCTACTTAGACTCCGTTCCCTGGCGTGGCTTAGCTATCATCGCTTGCGTTGGCCCAGCGGATCCACTCCTCCGTTACAACTGTATTTTGTAGTGCATTATACCAAGGGAGTCATCTACCTTTCTCACACGTCTTTCGGTCCCACACATCTGTCTGTCTCACACATCTGTCACAGTCTAACATATCATAGACACATGGCTAAGTAGCCCCATTCATATCCCCACCAACCCCACACCAACCCACATACCATATCCACCCTTATGTTCTCCCTTGCTCATGCACCTCGCCACTTTCTAAAATAAACAATACTATGAACACAATCAAGAAAGTAAAAGGGAAACCCCCTAATCACAGGTTCAGGGACAGGGGTGCACTCACTTTTACAATCAGAGACAAGTGTACACTGCTACTATGCAAGAGCTGATCCAACCTATATTACCACCATATAGAGATCACATTGTAGTTAGACACTAGGACAATGACTACAGCACTGATCCAATATAGAAGCAAAATAACCCCTGACATCAGGGACTCACAAGATAGGTCTTCTCTGATGAGTCGTTCTCTTCCCTCATGAGTCGTTCTTTTCCCCTTTTCTTCTCCATCCAGTCCAGACCGCCATGATGGCCACCACTCATCCCTGCAGAATTTAAACAGGAATATCTTAGAATCCTTTCTTTTCCAGCACCTCATTCACTGTCTCCCACCTCTCTACAAAATTGGCAGGGGTTGGAGAGTAGGTACAGGCCATACATTAGAGGCTTAGTCTCCTAGGGGCTCGGAAGGGGGAGAGGACTAACCCCCCCCCCCCCTCCTGGAGATTGTGCTATGCCTATGGCCTGTGCCCATCAGAATCATATTATCAGGTAGGTAGGCAAGGCCCTAGGAAGGTGGATAAATGGGTAAGGCCCCAAGAAGGCCCTATTTAGGTAGGTAGACCACCGTTGGGTAAGTTGGTAGCCCCTAGGTAGTTAAGTAGGCCCTAGTAAGGTAGGTTGATAGTCCCCAATTAGGCTGGTGGGCCCCAGTTAGGTAGGTTGTAAGTAGGTGGGCCCCAGTTAGGTAGGTGATAGATAGGCCCCATGTAGGTAGGTGGACCCCAGATAGGTAGATAATAGGGGGGCCTCAGTTAGGTAGGCTGTAGTAAGGTGTTGATTGGCCCCAGTTAGGTAAGCTATAGGTAGTGAGGGTCCCAGTTAGGTAGGCTGTAGGTAGGTAGTGGACACCAGTTAGGTAGGCTGTAGATAGTTAGGGCCCCAGTGAGGTATACTGTAGGTAGTTAGGGACCCAGTGAGGTATACTGTAGGTAGTTAGGGCCACATTACTCAAAAAAATAAACAATAAACTCACCTTTCTCCCACTCCCTCGATGCAGCAAGCAGCTGGCCGGCTTCTTGTCAAGCCTGACATAGGCGGCCCGATAATATGACATCATTGCACCACCTACGTCAGCACTAGAGTCCGGCACCTGGTAGGTTTAAAGCCTAATGTCTTAGCCCTACCAGGCTGAATAGCAGAGCAGCCCTCTACTCCCGGGACCTCCCTCTGAACGCCGGGACACGGGGCCTGGGCCTTCTGAGGCAACATACGGCTGCTGGGCCCCCATGTGGTGGCGGAGGCACCTTCAGGGTCCACCTGAGCTCCGGGCCCACCGGGGGTTTCACCGATTCCCTGGTGGGTCAGTCCGAGCCTGTCTGCTATGTTCTTCCCAAGGAGTTGCTGGGTCCTAGAGCCGCCTCCTCTATCAGCGTCAATGGAGCTTAATGACATTTCTCAAGAAAGTTTTAGGGTCACTTTAAGGGGCAAAGATTCCACTGTCAAGAGCAGCCATATGGTAAGGTTTAGGGGAACATTTAGGGTCAGTTATCCCTGTCACTCTTTTATTTCTGTATTGAACCTGCATATGGAATCTCAACCACCCATGCATATGTCTCGATCTGCTCTGAGTCCGTTTGCTGAATCGTGTAGCGCTGAGTCTTTCTTCTTTTATTGATACATGCTTCGTATTGTTAATTCATGTGACTACTGGTGTCCTTCCCTGTTTGGCTTGTTTGTTGTTTGGAGTCCACCAGCGTAATTACATTTACCTTACTTACTGTCACATAACTACTCCAGACAATAATGGGCTGCTATGGTCACATGTGACATATTACATAACACAACACTAAGGCCTCGTTCACACGGCTTATTTGGGCACAGATTGGCGCCGTACTCCGCGCCGGATTTGCGCTTCAGTACGGCGCCAATCCGTCCCTGTCATTACGGTAATCCACTGCTCTCATAGAGAACAGTGGATTCCGTCGCTCCGTCCCGCTCGGCGAATCCGCCGGGCGGGGAGAAAGTGACATGCACATTATCCAGGCGCAATACACGCCGTGGATAATGCAAGTCTATGGGGCCGGGGAGCGGCGCCCCTGCCGCGCTCCGGCCCCGTCCCGCCCCTTATTCACGGCGGATTTGTGAGCTCAATACGGCTCACAAATCCGTTGGGAATAAGCCGTGTGAACACGGCCTAAGAATCTTTCCAAGAAAGGACACTAGAATGGTGCTGAAAAATGCTAAACATTTTTTATAGTTTTAATTTTGTTTCAGACCCTTTTATGGGGTGTTTTGGAAAAGCCCTTTAAGACTTGGGCATATTTGACTCATAGCTGCATTTAACCCATTTCTAGTGCAGTAATTTTTAGTAACTGTGTTTTTAATTTTTTCCTTCATGCCTTCTAAGAGTCATAACTTTCCATCGACCTTTAGAGTACAACAATGGCATGTTCATTATACCTAAGTTTGTAATGTCCTGTTATTTAACTATTAGTAGCCGCCTATGCCATAGGTCCACATGGGTTTCCCATTCCCATGATCACAATGTACATAGCAATTGACCAAAGCTGAAATATTTTATGCACTTTAATATCCGTTAAAATTATAACATCCAATAAATACTTCAAAAGCATAGAGAATAGGCGGAATACTTATCAAGTCCTTGATATTAAGGCAGCTTCACATTAAGCATATAGCTAGGAGAGGAGTAGCTGGACGCTCCGGCCGCCCGCACATCCCTGCGACGTTTCGAAGTGTAAACTTCTTTTTCAAGCATGCGCAGTACAATGTTCCTTGACCTTATATACCATCCCGCAATCTAAACAGGTACAAACACTTAAACAGATACACTCATAAAAACACTTTCATATTCAAACTTTCATTTAAACCTCGTGGACATAGAGCGTCTAAGGTAATGATCCAATAGATCTCTCTTTTTAATAAACTTACATTATTTGCTCCATTTTCTTTACATTTTACTTCCATCAGCACACACCACTTTAGTTCTGATACTCTATGTTGTGCTTCATAAAAATGTCTCGCTACTGTGCTCTCTTCGTATTGTTGCTTATCTTTAACCCTTACCTGTGCATCCTGTGTCCCCATTTTATCATGTTTTTGTTTATATAATCTGATCGCTGATCTGTGCTCATTAATGCGTATTTTGACTGATCTACTAGTATGACCAACATATGGTTTACCGCAGGGGCACTTTAGTAAATATATGACAGAACTGCTATTACAGGTGTAAAACCCTCCTATTTGAATCAAGGAGCCTTGTGACGGATGGTTTATAGTAGCACCCTTAATGTTGCTGCTACAATTCTGACAATTCAGGCAGGCAAAAGTGCCTTTTCTTGAAGTTTGCAATAATTGTTGTTTCATCTCTTTTTTATGTAGGTCAGTGTTCTGCCCTAGTGTGCGTCCCTTGCGGTAGATAAACAGGTTTTTCTCTAAACAATTCTCCATATTGTGTGTCATTTGTCAATATCCCCCAATATTTATTAATGGTTCTCTTGATCAACCAAGCATGGTTATCTACCTTGATACCATAGCGATTCTTTAAGACCTATTTTTATTTTTTTACACTTGGAGTCAGTAATTCCTGTCTTTTCTTCCCTAAAACTTCTGTACCCATAGCCAATAGTTTACCTCTTTCATAACCATGTTGCTCAAATTTATCTGTGATTTTGTGCATTTGTTCAATACAAAGATCATCATTTGAACAAATTCTACGGGCACGTATATATTCTCCCTTAGGAATACCATAAAACACTTGAGGAGCGTGAAAGCTTTCTTGATGAAGCACATTATTTCGATCTGATTTTTTGAAAACATTGTAGTTATAAAACCTTGTTCACTTTTAGTGATTTCAACATCCAAATAGTGTATAGTATTCCTTAGTCATAGAAAATTCTATGAGATTATGTATTTTGTTGATGTAATCTGAAAATTCCTCTAACTGTGACTCCGTGCCCATCCATAAGATGAACACGTCGTCAATGTACCTAAACCAGGCGCGTATTTATTTGGCATAATCTGAAGACAAAATATACTTTTTTTCTAAAGATGACATAAATAGGTTGGCAAAACTTGGATCCACAGGGGACCCCATCGAGGTCCCCTGTAGCTGCAAGTAAAACGCCTCCCCCAAAATGAAAATAATTCTTCTTCAATACTAAGTCCAATAAGGACAATATGTCGATTATTTAGGGAACAGTCCTCACTAAGGACTTCTCTTACTGATATCATACCTTCTTGGTGAGGAATATTAGTGAATAGCAATTTTATATCAAACGTACACATGAAGGTGACATCTGTATGTTCTATACTAGAGATATTGCGTAAAAATTGTCCCGTATCTCTTAAATTGTAGGGATCTGCTTTTATAGTTTTCTGTAAAAATCCATCAATGTAGTTACCAATAGGTTAAAAAATATAATTTATGCCAGACACAATAGGTCGGCCAGGTGGTGACTGCGTGGGTTTGTGAACTTTAGGGACTAGATATAATATCAGTATTCTAGGTGAACTAATAATTAACCCAGTTTTTTCATGTTCAGTAATTAGTCCTTCCATATATGCCTCTTCTACCACTATTTCTATATAGTTTCTGAACTCATTTGTGGGATCCTTATTAAGTCTACAATATACATTTTTATCTTCCAACTTATTTTTGGCTTCTTCTAAGTATTGTGATTTATTTAAAATAACGGTGGCACCACCTTTTTCCGCTTTTTTAACAATTATATAAGGATCAGTTTTTAGTTCCTGTATTGCCTCCCGTTCTTCCTTATTAATGTTAGACTTAATATGTTTTTCTCTGATGATGATGTTTTTATTTCTTTCAATACTGATTGTTTAAAAACCTCTAAAGCTGAACAACTTATGTCTGGATAAAAACTACTTTTTTAAACATCTTATTGCTATTATTTTTCCTAGACAATGAATTTTCTACTTTATTTTTCTGATACCAAAACATCTTGACACGCATGTTATGACACATGCGATAAAAATCTACAAAAAAAGTCAAAAAATTATTGTTCATTGACTGGTACAAAATTTAGTCCCTTGTTGATAATCGACTTTTGAGCATTAGTTAGCGTTTTAGATGAAATGTTAATGACCAAATCCTCTAAACTTTCTTTTTGTTGCGATTTTTCCTTGAATCTATGGGACGTAATTGTCTGCCCAAATCGCCTGGAGTTGCTCCATTGTTGTCGTCAGCTCCCAAATCGTCTGAGGTGCTTGTTCTCCTAAAAAATCTTTACGTTTATTTTTCGCAGTTTTCTTCTGATTAGGTCATTGTATTGTGTGTTCCACCGAAGAATTATCTTCCGAAGTGGTATTTTCTACATTTCCTCTATATGTTCTATTCCCATTAGGTTTATACCGGTATTGCGATCTCCCCTCTGCCCAGGTATAAAACCCGATTAAACATATAGTCTTTAGTATGTCTTTCAAATTTTTTTATCTTATTCTGTAAAAGTTGTTTCCTTAAAGACTCCATATTTTTTTGTAATGCTGTGCCATGTTGAATTGTTCAAGAGTAATGGTTGTTCTATATGCTTCTTCCACTTGCAAAATACGAAGAGAGCACAGTAGCGAGACATTTTTATGAAGCACAACATAGAGTATCAGAACTAAAGTGGTGTGTGCTGATGGAAGTAAAATGTAAAGAAAATGTGGCAAATAATGTAAGTTTATTAAAAAGAGAGATCTATTGAATCATTACCTTAGACGCTCTATGTCCACGAGGTTTAAATGAAAGTTTGAATATGAAAGTGTTTTTATGAGTGTATCTGTTTAAGTGTTTGTACCTGTTTGGATTGCGGGATGGTATATAAGGTCAAGGAACATTGTACTGGCATGCTTGAAAAATAAGTTTACTCTTCGAAACGTCGCACGGATGTGCGGGCGGCCGGAGCGTCCAGCTACTCCTCACCTAGCTATATGCTTAATGTAAAGCTGCTTTAATATCAAGGACTTGATAAGTATTCCGCCTATTCTCTATGCTTTTGAAGTATTTATTGGATGTTATAATTTTAACAGATATTAAAGTGCTTAAAATATTTCAGCTTTGGTCAATTGCTATGTTCATTATTCCTGCCTGTCTCCTTCCGCTGCAGCACTGGAGCTCCCGGCGATCCGCTCCTCTCAACTTCTGGGAAGGCTCGTAATCCATTTACTTAAAATAGAGCCAAGCCTCTCCAGCATGTTGGGTCAAGAACCTGGAAAAGAAGAGGAATGGATCACCAAGAGCTCTAGAGATGCAGGGGACAGGCAGGTAAGTATCAGGAAAACTGGACAGGCGATGACTGAGCAGGGAAGGAGGAGACAGTACCTACCTCCCTTAGTGTGAGTGTAGGAAAGGCTTTGCTCGCCTTCGCAACTAGACTATATAGTGTGCTATGGGCTATCTAGGTTTCCTATGATAGAAAATCAAAGTGCCTGCTAAGGGGGATGTCCTACAGTTTTCCTGGACACTGGATAGGCTATACAGAAAAACTGGCTGATGCCTCATCCCGCACAGCAGGAACCCAACTTTTCGATCTTAGGAAAGCTTTGTGCCTGCTGTGGGGATGTCACCCAGCTTTCCTGAAAACAGGAAAGGATATGCAGTGTCCAGGAAATTTCAGTGACACCACATCTCCCACAGCAGCTACCCACCTACAATATGAAAACGGGTTACTGTGGAGGTTGAAGTGTAGCCTAGTTTCCAGGGTGGTGGCTAGCCCATACAGCTTTTATATCTGAGATTATACAGTTTGCCTTTTGGACTATGTCAGTTGTGTTGGACTACATTGGACCAATGTTAGTTTTATTTCTTTTATAAAATGGTCAATGAGGGATGTTGTCGGGCAGTTTTTTTGTTGTTTCAGTGTGATATTTTTTACTATTTTTTATTCCGATGTTAATAATGAAGGTGTCTGACAGATTCTTTTCCATTACTACCACTCGTTATTTGTGTAAGCCACCAGTGTTTGTTGTCACCTCAAGGCTGACACTAACCTCCTTCTCACTATTATCCCAGTAGCCAGGGCACCAGGAGTACTGGGAAGAGCCAGGTAATCGAAAGTGGACCATCTATGGTGATGATCTGATTCTGAGGGCAGCTGCAAGCAGATATTTTCAGTATGGAAGTGGACCTATATGCATGGCCATTCCCATCCTGACAGTATCAGGCTGCAGCCGTCAGTTAAACCATAGGTGGCTGTGAAAAAAAGTGCAGACCCCACATGTTTTTTTTCTAATAATTTGTTTATATTTAGATGTTCAATAAATGAATGATGAAAAAATACTGTGGGGTCCTCCTCGCTCCCAACCAAAGTAAAACCGACAGCTACAGGCTGATACTATCAGGATGGGAAGGTCCAGTGATATTGGGCCTTCCCACCGTAAAAATACCTGTCACATTGCATGGTCCACTTCTGAGAATAATCCAGCTCTTCCCAGTACCTCTCGTGCTTTGGTACTGGGGTAATAGTAAGAGGGGGTAAGTGTCAGCCTAGAGGTAACAAAAATACTACTGGCTGAGACAAAGCAGGCAGGGTTTATGCAAAACCAACCCCAAGATGGGCATTTCTATGTGAATGGGAGATGTTTCCATATGGATTAGGGACATTATCTTGTGGTTGAGGCTAAAATATCACAGAATTAAGAGAAAAAAGCATATGATATGGCGGTTATCTATTACTCTTTTGCCATATTCTTATATCTGTTGAGGATACTAGAAGTTCTCACCATTCTACTGTTGTCCGTTCTCCTAGAACCCCTATGATCTCCTCCCGGCATTTGTCCTGGTGCTCGGGGTATTTAGCCATACAGTACAATGTCCAGGAGATGCCACTGGCCGTTGTGTCGTGCCCCTCGAACATGAACGTGTCCACCTCCGCCCGTAGATCTTCATCGGACAATCCCTGGCCCTTGTCGTCCTCAAGAAAAGACACCTCACAATTACTGGATATGTTTGGCTAATAATTAAAGGGATTCTTTAACCACTTCTTACCTGGGTCGTCCTTCCTCCTTCCTGACCTGGCTAATTTTCCTTTTCCTTAGTGTATGTAGATTTGAACGCTGTAGTGTTTTGTCGTGCCCTGTTATCCTAATTTTCTTTGCTTTTTTTTGTCATACATTAGACTTTATTTTTATGTCATTTTTTTAATAATATGAGGAAAAATGGTTAAAAAAAGTTTGATTTTCACATTTTTTATTTATCTTTTTTTACAGCAAAAGTGTCGCTAAAATAAGTTTTCTAATTGTGTCACTTTTCCATCACGGACGCTTATATAGTGTTAGGGTTAATGCGGATGGGGCGAAAGGTTTCAGTTTGGGCTGTTACTTGTTTTTAAATATAATTTTGTTTTTATGGTTTGTTTTTTTAATTATTATTATGTTATTTTACATATTGTGCCCTCCATAAGGTAAGAAAACCTCTGGGAGGCATTTTT
The DNA here is from genome assembly GCA_025379985.1 of Phyllomedusa bahiana. Lineage (NCBI taxonomy): Eukaryota > Metazoa > Chordata > Amphibia > Anura > Hylidae > Phyllomedusa > Phyllomedusa bahiana. The sequence continues at coordinate 62,587 of JAODAL010003053.1, forward strand.
ATATAATTTTTTTTCTGATTTCCTCTGTAACTAGGGCATACATTCTAACACCAGATACAAGGGAAATAAAGCCCCCAGCACCGAGGACTTATAAGACCCAGCAGCTCCTGCAATTACCAGGCCCCGTTAATAATGTGACTGCTAGCGCTGGGAAGCAGAAAGCCGCGAGGGTTCCTGTCATTCTGTAAAATCAGTGCTCATTGATCGCTGTGTATATAGCGATCGGGAAGGTAAGGACAGTAATACACTGTCCCTGTCTTCTCCGTGGAGGACCCGACTAATGATGGCAGCCAGCTCTCCCTTCCCACAGCTGCACAATTAGTCCCAGACAGTCCAAGCAATGTTAGGTGTCCACTATCTGAGGGTTTATAGTCAATGGGTGTTCAGCATCTAGTTAAGATTAATGGAAACAGCACCACTCTAGTCTAATGTGATTAGTAGACTCTGGTTGGTTGCTGTGGGTTCTGATTGGTTGCTGTGGGTTCTGATTGGTTGCTGTGAGCTCTGATTTGTTGCTATGAGCTCTGATTGATCACTATGGGCTCTGATTGGTTGCTATGGACTCTGGTTGCTATGGGCTCTGATAGGTTCCTATGGGCTCTGATTGTTTGCTATGAGCTCTGATTGGTTCCTATGGGCTCTGATTGGTTGCTATGGACTCTGATTGGTTAATATGAGCTCCGATTGGTAGCTATGAGCTCTGATTGGTTGCTATGGGTTCTAATTGGTTGCTGTGGGCTCTGATTGGTCGCTATGAGCTCTGATTGGTCGCCATGGACTCTGATTGGTTAATATGAGCTCTGATTGGTTACTATGGGCTCTGATTGGTTGCTATGAGCTCTGATTGGTTGTTATGGGCTCTGATTGGTTGCTATGTGATCTGATTGGTCGCTATGAGCTCTGATTGGTAACTATGACCTCTGATTGGTCACTATGAGCTCTGATCGGTTGCTATGACCTCTGATTGGTTACTATGGGCTCTGATTGGTTGTTATCAGCTCTGATTGTTACTATGAGCTCTGATTGGTCGCTATGGATTCTGATTGGTTGCTTTGGGCTCTGATTGGTTACTATGAGCTCTGATTGGTTGTTATCAGCTCTGATTGGTTGCTATGAGCTCTGATTGGTCGCTATGGCTCCTGATTGGTTGCTATGGGCTCTGATTGGTTGCTATGGGCAACAAAGACAGTGTACACTGCTAGACAGCTTCCATACATAAAGTCAATTGTATATACTCTATATATAATGAAAGATATCTACATGTTTTTAAATCACATCGTCGCACATGAAGCTCCAGGGCCCCATATACTATCTGCTACTTTAATACTAGAGTCTTTATGTAGAGGGGCCCTTGTGTCCCCTCATGCACCAGGATCTCGAGGCACCTCCGATACCTACCCCACTAATATATGGTGAACTATACAGGAACCCGTTCAGTACCTTGGCACATAACAGAATGTCCAGGAAATCCAGATGTCTCTTCTGCTTGATCTTCTCCAGCTCCGTCTCCTCTTTTAGTGACTCTTTCCTCAGTTTAATGACTTTTGCTGTGGAACAAAATGTAACATGATGATTATAACATGATATTATTATTAAGAATAAAATAAGTATAAACGTTAAAACAATCTCAGAGATCTTAACAACTGTTCAGACATAACTGCAGTGCTCTGATTGGTTGCTATGGGCACTGATTGGTTGTTATGGGCTCTGATTGGTTGCTATGAGCTCTGATTGGTCGCTATGGGCTCTGATTGGTTGCTATGAGCTCTGATTGGTTACTATGAGTTCTGATTGGTTGCTTTTAACTCTGATTGGTTACTATGGGCTCTGATTGGTTGCAATGGGCTCTGATTGGTTACTATGAGCTCTAATTGGTTGATATGAACTCTGATTTGTCGCTATGAGCTCTGATTGGTTGCTGTGGGCTCTGATTGGTTGATATGAACTCTGATTGGTCGCTATGGGCTCTGATTGGTTGCTATGAGCTCTGAGTGGTCGCTATGGGCTCCGATTGGTTGCTATGAGCTCTGATTGGTTGCTGTGGGCTCTGATTGGTTGCTGTGGGCTCTGATTGGTTGCTATGGGCTCTGGTTGCTATGACCTCTGATTGGTTGCTGTGGACTCTGATTGGTTGCTATGGGCTCTGACTGGTTGATATGATCTGTAATTGGTTGCTGTGGGATCTGATTGGTTGCTGTGGACTCTGATTGGTTGCTATGGGCTCCAATTGGTTTCTAAGGGCTCCAATTGGTTTCTATGGGATCTGATTGGTTTCTATGGGATCTGATTGGTTGTTTTGAGCTCTGATTGGTTGCTGTGGGCTCTGATTAGTTGCTATGGGATCTGATTGGTTGTTATGAGCTCTGATTGGTTGCTGTGGGCTCTGATTGGTTATATGGGCTCTGATTGGTTGCTATGAGCTCTGATTGGTTGCTATGGGATCTGATTGGTTATATGGGCTCTGATTGGTTGCTATGAGCTATGATTGGTTATATGGGCTCTGATTGGTTATATGGGCTCTGATTGGTTATATGGGCTCTGACTGGTCGCTCTGAGCTTAGATTGGCTGCTATTAACAACAAGGACAGTCTTACTGCTAGATTGGTTTCATAAGGCCTCGTTCACACGGCTATTTCTGGGACTGATTGGAGCCGTACTACGCGCCGGATTTGCGCTGCAGTACGGCTCCAATCCGTCCCAGTAACTACGGTAATCCACAGTTCTCATAGAGAAATGTGGATTCTGTCTCCCCTCCCCGTCCGGCGAATCTGCCGCGGGGGGGAGAAAGTGACATGCACATTATTTACGGAGTGTACGTGCCGTGAATAATGAGTGTCTATGGGGCCGTCGAGCTGCCAGCCCCCCGCCCCCTCTGCACGGCTGCCGGCGTAATTGCGGGGCGAAATCCGGCCCAGCAATTACGCCGGCAATAAGCCGTGTGAACATTGCCTAAGTGTTTCTAACAGTAAGACTGTGCCTGTTGCCCATAGCAACCAAATCATGCCCATGAGAACCAATCAGAGCTCAGCTTTCATTTTTCTAGAGTAATATAGGAAATGAAAGCTAAGCTCTGATTGGTTGCTATGGGTAACACAGACAGTCTTATTGTTAGATGCAATGGGACTCACTTATGAAACCTATCTAGCAGTAAGACCAGGAGTATCTAGGAGTAAGGAGTCAGAGCTCATAGCAAGAAACCTTGGACCTAGACCGTTTTCATACATAAGGCCCTTGGAGTCTTTATCCCTCAGCCTGACCTGCGGTCTGGGGTTTGATTTGAAGTCTGAAAAAATGTAGGGATCTTGTTTGGTTTCTGAAAGTTTAGGGATCTTGTCTGAGGCTATATCCATACTTAAAGGGGTTTTCTCATTTGGCTGTTCCACTGAGCCTGTTCTTCTCAACAGCTTCAGGCTCCCACTTCCTGTTCAGGTTGTGGGCGGTTCTACAGCTTCAGGCTCCCACTTCCTGTTCAGGCTGTGGGCAGTGCTACAGCTTCAGGATCCCACTTCCTGTTCAGGTTGTGGGTGATGCTACAGCTCCAGGCTCCCACTTCCTGTTCAGGTTGTGGGTGGCTCAACAGCTTCAGACTCCCACTTCCTGTTCAGGCTGTGGGTGGCTCAACAGCTTCAGGCTCCCACTTCCTGTTCAGGCTGTGGCTGGTTCTACAGCTTCAGGCTCCCCCTTCCTGGTCAAGCTGTGGGCAATTCTACAGCTTCAGGCTCCCACTACCTGTTCAGTCTGTGGGTGGTTCTACAGCTTCAGGTTCTCACTTCCTGTTCAGGCTGTGGGCAGGTCTACAGATTCAGCTTGCTACTTCCTGTTCAGGCTTTGGGAGGTTCTACAGCTTCAGGCTCCCACGTTCTGTTCAGGCTGTGGGTAGTTCTATAGCTTCAGGCTACCACTGCCTGTTCAGGCTGTGGACAGATCTAAAGCTTCAGGCTCCCACTTCCTGTACAGGCTGAGGGCTGTTTAACAGCAGTGACTGACATTTCAGCCCTGCTATTCATAAGTGAGCCTTTTAGAGGGTCATTGCTAAGTTAATTGTTTAAACAGTAGGGAAGAAGGCTGCAGAGCTCTAAAGGGTTTGTCAGTAACATAGATATACAAGCTCCTGTGCTGATAAGACACAGCAGGTAGTGACATCACCATGGTCAGGCAGGGCATCAGGAGCAATGAGAGCAATTAGAGGTGGTCGGTAACCTAGGGAAGCTTGTGTACACAAGCAGGAGATAAGAACTGCTCTAATTTTTAAATGAAGCAAAATCAGAACAGCAATGTATTTGGTAAAAGTCTTTATTTACTTTTGTCTACATGTTTAACACCTTCCCGACATTGGACGTATGCATACATCCTAGTGGGAAGTGCGTTCCTGCAAATGGATGTATGCATACGTCCTGGCGAACGTGCGGGCTCACAGGCGAGCCCCGCACGATCGCGACATGGGACCAGCGGTATATCACCGCTGGCCTCATGCCGCATCACTCCGGCCGCGTGTGATTAACGCTTCATTATCACAACCTGTCATGGTCGCGATAATGAAACCGCAGTCAGGAGGAGTGAACTCCTTCTGACTGCAATCAGCGCAGTAACGGCGCTCTGCGCCGCTACTGTTAAACTCACCCGACTCGCCGGATGCTGTCTGAATGCCTTTGTGGGCATGGTGATTGGCAGTTACCATGGCAGTAATGCTGTGTACAGGTCTCCTACTGTAACAGCAATCTGACGATTGCTGTTACAAATCCCCACTGGGGAAAAGGGAAAAAATGTGAAGAAGTGAAAAAAAGTAAAAAAAGTAAAACACAAAATGTATAATAAGAAACACGTACACCGCCCTTTTCCCCTTTACAAACGCCAATTACCCCAAAAAAGATCAAAAATAAATAAAGCACCCATATTTGGTATCGCCGCATGCGTAACGACCCACCCTATAAATCTGTCATGTTAATTAACCCGTACGGTGAACGTCGTAAAAACAAAAACAGTCACAGAATTGAGATTTTTGTTCATCCCGCAGCACATAAAATGGAATAAAAGGCGATCAAAAACTCATATAAATGCCAAAGTTGGGTCAATTAAAACGTCAGTTCATCCCGCCAAAAAAAAGTCCTTACACAGGTCTGTATACGGAAAAATAAAAAAGTTATGGCTCTCAGAAGACAGCGATGCATAAAAATTGTTTTACACAATAAAACACTCTTTTTTTTTTTTTTTAAAGTGCTTCAAAATAAAAAATATATATATAAATTGGGTATCGCCGTAATCGTATCGACCCAGAGAGTAAAGCTAATGGATACTGCACGGTGAGCGCTGTTAAAAATAAAAATAAAAAACACTACTAGGATTGCAGTATTTTCTTCACCCTGCCTTCCAAAAAACGATTTAAAACTGATCAAAAACTCTTGTCCCCCAAAAAATTATACCAATAAAAACGTCAACTCATCCTGCAAAAAACAGGCCCCTACGTAGCTCCGTACATAGAAAAATAAAAAAGTTATGGCTCTCAGACTATGGCGATGCAAAAACGTGTTTTCCTTTTTGAATAAAAGTGTTGTCTAAAAGCAATAAGACATAAAAAAATATACAAATTTGGTATCGCTGAAATTGTATTGACCTGCTGAGTAAAACTAGCATGTCATTTATACTGAAAAGTGACCGCTGTAAAAAATAAAAATAAAAAACACTACCAGTAATGCTGTATTTTGTTCAAAATGCATTACAAAAATCTTAATAAAAAGTGATCAAAGTGTCATATGTCCCCTATAATGGTACTATTAAAAAACGTCAACACATCCCGCAAAAAAAAAAGCCCATAATCAGCTCCGTATACAGAAAAATAAAAAAGTTATGGCTATCAGAATACGACAACATAAAAATGCAATTTTTTATAGACCTATTTCTATTGTGTAAAAGTAATAAAGCATAAAAAACTAAATAAAATTTATATCATTTCAATTGTACCAAACTGCAAAGTAAAGTTATTCAGTCATTTACACTGCACGGTGAACACTGTAAAATTGAAGCCCAAAAAACAATGGCGGAATGCGTTTTTTCCTCCCATTTTCATGGCCCAATGCTAAAAAAAACAATGGAACACCTGTGCGCCCAAAATGCACAATACACCCCTAGATGAGATCCATGAGGGGTGTTGAATCCAAAATAGGGTGACTTCTGGAAGGTTTCACCTGTTCTGGTATTTGGGGGCTTTGCAAATGCGATATGGCCCCACCAAAATCTGCGTTTACTTGGAAGAAATTGCATAACAAAATTTTGGGTGCTTTTTTTCCAGGATTCAATGTAAAAATTAAACATTTTCAGCTAAAATTGCAGATTGTTGGAAAAAAAATATTTTTTTCCATTTTCACAGCCTAATGCTAAAAAAATTGTGAAACACCTGTGGGGTCGATATACTCACTACACCCCTGGATATATTCCTTAAGGGGTGTAGTTTCCAATATGGGGTCTTTTTAGGGGTGTTCATTAAGTTTTAGCACCTTAGGGTGTCCGCAAACCTGAAATGGCGCCTAAATAAAATCGTAATGAAAATGAGACCCCAGAGTCCGGTAGGTGCTCCTCCTATTCTGGGGCTTGTGGTTGAGCCAAATAGTGTACTAGGACCACATATGGGATATTTCTGAACACAGCAGAATCTGGGAAATCAATGTTAAGTTGCATTTCCCTGATCACATGTACCGTATTCTTGTGAATAATGGATAAAAATTTAAAATCTGCGAAAAAAGTGAAATTTTGAAATTTCACCTCCACTTTGCTTTAATTCCTGTGAAACACCTAATGGGTTAATAAACTTCCTAAATGCTGTTTTGAATACTTTAAGGGGTGTAGTTTCTTTGAATAAGTCCTTTATGGGGGTAACTAACATACAGGCCAATCAAAATCACGTTAGAACTGGACTGGTCCCTAAAAAAAAAGTATATTGCAAATTTGCTTGAAAATTACTACTAAATTTCTAAGCCCCCTAATGTCGTAAAAAAAAAAAAGAAAAGACATTTGAAAAAATGATGCCAAACTACAGCAGACATATGGTAGATGCTAGTTATAAACTATTTTGAGTGGAATAACTATTTGTCTTACATGCGGAAATTTTTGAAGTTTGATCACGATACATTGATATTTTACACAAAGAAACAAGGACTTTTTGGATCAAAATTTCTTACTTTCTTAAAGCACAATGTGTCACGAGAAAACAGTCTCTGAATCACATGGATAAGTAAAAGTGTCAAAAAGTTATTCTCACATAAAGTGACACATGCCAGATTTCAAAAATGGGGCTCTGTCAGAGAGGCCAAAACTGGCTCCGGAGGTAAGAGGTTAAAGCAAATCAATGAGGTGATAAAACCCCTCTAACTCTTTGTTGTGCTATCCCTAAACCTGCAAGGACGTGCCTGGCATTCTAGTTACAATTTTTTTTTTTTATCGAAACTTAGCAGGAGAGTCCGTCCTTGTGTCCATGGTCACACTCTGATATGTATTTTAAAAATACTATATGGTCTTTGTTTTCATGCAGTTATGTTCTCAGCTGCCGCCTTCTATTACAAGCCAAATAAGAGGTGAAGTTAGTTGACTGCTATAAAAAGCAGGAATTTATGACATTGAACTCGATGGTCATTTGTCTTTTTTAACCGTACTATGTACCAGTTTAGGTAGGTGAATAGGGAGACGGGGTCCCACTGTCCACAATGACCTCTGTTAAAGCTCATGCTTTCCTTTGGAAAGCCATAGAGAAGTGAAGAAATTCTGGCTCCCTGTAGCTTCCTCCAGGGAGAGCTTGCTGCTAGAGATGGGTGAATTTCTCAAAAATTCGATTCAGTCACTTCGCTGAATTTCCCGACAAAATTCATTTTGGTCCGAATTACTTCGAGACGAATCACGTTAAAAAACAGCTATTTCCAGGCTTCAGCGCTGTCTTTGACACCGGAAGCTTCCACCTTTGTATAATGTCGACTTTATACTGGTCAGTAGAGATGGGCGAATTTCCCGAAATTCGGTTCGTTCACTTCGCCGAGTTTCACGACAAAAAATAACTTCGTTCCGAATTACTTCGGGACGAATCACGTTAAAAAACAGCTATTTCCAGGCTGCACAGAGCCTGCAGGGTGCTGTAGAACGTTGTGCCATGCTTAAATATGCAGAGGGAGCTTGGTTTGGTCTTCATACAATGTTGTGTTTTAGTATGACACGCACATGACTGCCGCCGCTCTTAGAATCGCTTCACTATAAAATTCCCTGGGCACTTAAGAGGGCAAAACTGACCAAAAAACTGAAGGGGGAATGTAGCCTGATAAAGTCATGGCAGCGACAGCTGGAAAAAAACAAGCTGAGGGCTCAGGTGGCAACATCAGTGACAGAGCGTGGAGGTGACGGAGGCAGCCACAGCAGCATGAGGTCAGGCAGTGGCACAATGACATTCTGTAGGTGGCAAAACAGTAGTAGGCCACAGAGTTGCACAATGACACAGTGTGTAGGTTATGGCAGCAGCCACAGCAGCAGCATGAGGTCAGACAGTGGCACAATCCTTTGTGTAAAAGGTTGCACAACGACACTATAATTTTCAATTCATAGAAAAAACTTTATTGAGCAATATAATAGTAACCATCCGGCTTCATAAAACATATGGTCAGTATACTTTCATTTTTAAATATAATTAGATGAGTATATTCTGACGTTTCGGTCCCTAATTGGACCTTTTTCAATCGAATCTCTAAAACAATAAAAACAGTGACAACAAGATGTTAGTATACACAAGTTGTTAGTATACACAACAACATATAATTAATGTATTGTTGTTAATGACATAAAAACATTTTTAAAAACAATTATTACTCACTTCACAAGTTTTTTTACATTTCTTATTCAATTCTTTGAAACTTTTTTTATACCTATTAGAATACAATGGCAGAGAAGGAAAAGTCATAAGTATATATGCATACATTAAACAAATAGTTGGTCACAAGAATGGAATACAAACAACGGTATCTAGTCCATGACCATCAACAACGAATAGGCAGTCAAGGAGTGAATGTCAATCTCTGAACTAATTCAACATACGTTGTTCCAATCACCAAGCAAGCTGGTATATGATGCCATATTAAATATATCAAGGCAGTTACTGTGAGTATGAATCATGATATAAGATAGTACAGTCCATGTTGTATAAAGGTCTTGTATCCATACATATATATATAAAAATATAAAAATCTTTGGCTCCCAATCTCATATTAGAGAGAATGTATAAGTGAACAGCATCTCGAAGATTTTATATAGAGGAAAGCTGTCATATGAAGTAATAGATCTAAAGGATGTCCCATTCGTGAAGTACAGGTCTCTCTAACGATTTGTAGCAAATTAACCATATCCCAGGTGGATATATTAGTATGTAACTAACAAGTAGAACAACTACTATTTCATATCATCTAATGTCGAGCATTGCTCTAAAGACAAAGCTAAAAATCAAAACGGACCCTAGATCATAAAGACTTACCAGACGCGTGCTGCGCGATATGGTGTATGGAGCCGGAACAAACTGCAATGAATCTCGCGGCTTTTTATATTGTCCGCGCCTGCGCATCACTCTGCCCTTGATAGACATGGAGCGCCGAGACATAGGGCTCCACTACGCGTGCGCGACTTACATCACTCGATAGCAAGATCAGACGCTGTCCACCTACTGCTAACCCTCAATGGAATTTGCCACTGTACGTGCGGATCCAATATTCAATTATTAGTTGTTAGACCCTGGTTTTGAGAATCACACATATAAGACTCAATTGTTATCAGTAGTCTATAATAAAAATATGGACCTATGTGTGTATATAAACGGAGCGGGGGCTTATCTAGATGTCTTAACTAGATTGATGTGCCGTTACATTTCGCTCCTAATCTTCATCAAATAACCTGGGTATGGAAAGGAGAGTCTCTTTAAAAATACTATTAGCCAATGAAAGTATAGAAAGAGAAATTTAATATCTCCAATTCAGTATAAAACTATCATGATGAATACTCACAGTTATGAACATCGTCCAATTACTGCCTGCAACATGGTGGAACAGTTCCGTTAAAAAATGATTTCAATTATCATGCCATCATAATTATCTAGTCCCTATTATAGAAGTTACTAGAGTTACAAAAAAATTACAAACATTGCAATAAATTGCGAGAATCTGCAAAAAAAGGGTTTTTTTCAGGAAACATACATCAAAGATGTCATTATAGTATCCAATATAACCATGAGTCCAGTTATGGTCATCTCAACCCTCCCAACACATATTCATGTCTAAAATGAGGAGTGATATATTAAATTAGAGATTGATACAGAAATCAAATTCTCTGTTAAGTCCCTTTGGGGTCAATGTCTCCAAACGATGGATCCAGAATGATTCTCGTTGTTTTAATAACTGGATTCTATCACCTCCACGCCGAGGTATTTGTACCGAGTCAATAACCTGATATCGCAGCTGTGACACATTGTGTTTTCGTTCAGAAAATGTGCTGGGATTGGTAAAAGTAACTCGTTCCTTCTTATGGTGGATTTATGTTTTGCTATGCGGTCTCGCACACACTGGGTGGTCTCCCCAACGTATGCGAGACCGCAAGGGCATTTTATCACATAGATCACAAACTGTGACTCACATGTATAAAACTGTTTGATCCTAATCCGTTTACCTGTCTGCGGGTGAGTCAAGTATTCTCCCTTAATAACATTTGAACATTGGCCACAACCCAAAAATGGGTAAGTGCCAGTTCTCTGACAGTGCAAAAAAGTCTGTCTCGGGACTTTAACAAAACTGCCCACATCAGCTCTAACTATTTTGTCTCGTAAGTTAGAGGATCTCTTGTAACAGCTAATTGGGAGGGATTTAAATTCCTCAATTTTAGGGTACGCTTGGTGTAATAAAGACCAGTGTTTGTGTACCGCTCCCTGTACTTTCTCTACAAACGGGTGATACGTGGTAATACAGGCGATACGTTTAATTTTTTTGTCTCATTGGAGTTGGAATTTCCTGTTCCATCGATATATGCTCTTTCTCCCTGTAAAAGGGGATCAGGATATCCCCTCTGTGAAAATCTATTAGCCATTTCTCCCAGCCGAATGTCACGTGTGTTCTTATCTGATACAATCCGGTCGACCCTCTTAAATTGGGATCTAGGGAGAGCTTTTTTGACCGATTTGGGATGGTTGCTGTGATACTCCAAAAGACTATTGCGGTCCATTGACTTCTGGTATAGGTCAAAATGTAGTCTACATGTGGAATCTTTCCTAATTAAGGTATCCAGGAAGTTGATCTCCGTTCCACTAAAGTTTACAGTAAAACCCAATTCTGGATATATCCCATTAAGAAATTCGACAAACTCCAAAATGGATGATTCTGGGCCCCCCCATATGCAAAATATGTCATCTATATAACGGACCCAAAACTTTGCATGGTCACGAAACAGTTGATCATTATAGATATAAGATTCCTCTATCTCTGACATATAAGCATTTGCATATGGGGGGGCCATATTGGAGCCCATGGCCGTGCCCCTCTTTTGGATGTAAAAGACATCTCCGAAGAGAAAAAAATTCTCTTCCAATAGAATCTGGAGTAGGTCCAGACAGAATTCCCTCTGTTCCAGATCCAGGTTCGACCATTTCTCCAATGCCAATCTTGTAGCCCTAATGCCCTTTTTATGTTCAATTGAGGTGTAAAGGCTATTAACATCCAGAGTCAACAATAGGTCTCCACTATCAATTGATTGAATGGCTCGCAGTTTATCTAAAAAATCAGTAGTGTCTAAAATAAACGATTTAGTATGGCGGATTACTGGCGATAGTATCCTATCTAAAAAGATAGCTAGTGGAGACAATATCGACTTAGTAGACGCAACAATGGGGCGGCCTGGTGGATTATCTAATCTCTTGTGTATTTTTGGTAACACGTAAAATACCGGGACGATAGGGTTCTGTTTTATCAGGTAGTTCACGGTGGGCACATCAATAATTTGTTTCTCCAAATATTTAGATAGTATTAATCTGATCCGTTCCTGTATTCTTTTTTCAGGGTTATGTGTTAATCTCTCGTAAGTTGCCGTATCAGCAAGTTGACTTTTAATTTCCTGTAAATAACTTTCTTTATCCAAGATAACGATAGCCCCGCCTTTATCGGCTGGTTTTATCGTTATGGAGGTATTATTCCTAAGGGATTCTAATGCCATCCGTTCTTCTGCAGAAACATTTGAAAGATATTTAAGTTTACCCTGTTTTACTTCCATTAAGATTTTGTCAATTTCAATCTGTGTGAGGGATATATATGTTTCTACGGGGTGATGGTTTTTGGGTGGCATATATTTACTTTTCTTAAATAGACCTAGATGTTTAAGTGAAAGTGCAGTCTGATTTGTGGATTCCCCTATTCTATCATCACTGAATTGAACCTTTAATCGTACTGATATAAAGAATCTCTGTAGTTCTTGCTCTAATATAAATGTGTTAAGGGGACAACTTGGGCTAAAGGACAATCCCTTCTGTAGAAGGGAGATCTCAGCAGGAGATAGATTGATTTTAGAAATGTTTACCACGAGTGAGTCCCCCTTACCTGCGACCGAGTTTGTATATTGGAGCCCACCAGTGGTCTTCTTCCTCTTCCCCCTCCTTGTTTTACTTGGTTTTTTTTGGCCCTGCCTCGGCCCTGACCTAAAAAAGGTTGATCTCTATAGGAGGAAGCAGAGGTATCACTCTCAGACGATGAAATATGATCATAACCAGAGTACATATATCTATCACCATAGGACCTTTCCCATTGCCATCTATAAACACGTTTAGATTGATAGTCCTCTAGAGCTCTCAAAAATTTCTTTCTTTTATTGGACTCGATGTATTTCCTATGTTCCTCAATCATTTTTTCAGTTCTCGTCTTGATGTTATTCCAATCTTCTTCTGGAGTACTAGATGACAGTTGTTCCTCTATACAATTAATTTTCTCGTTCAATTCCTCAATCGACTTATGTAGAAATTCCACATTAAGTAGTATGATGTCCAATGAACATTTATTTAAAATCCCCTCAAATCTTGCCTTGAAATCTACATCGTCCTGAAAAAGGGTTGGACGCAGATGACAACGAAGGCCTCTTGGAATACGATTATTCCTATAGTATTCCATTAATGTACTGCAATGCAGTTGATGTGCCACTAGTTTGCGTTTCAATCGTTCGTAATCCCTTGCTTTAAATTCGTGATGAGGGACATGGAGAAACTCCGTAGGAAGTTGCATTCTGGCCATAATTTGTTGAGCCATAGAATCATCATAAGAAAAGCCTTGTGCCATTGTATTGGTGCTCAAAAGACAAAAAACAGTAAATATGGACAATATGTCTTTGGCACTCTTCAGTTAGTCTTTTGGAGTATCACAGCAACCATCCCAAATCGGTCAAAAAAGCTCTCCCTAGATCCCAATTTAAGAGGGTCGACCGGATTGTATCAGATAAGAACACACGTGACATTCGGCTGGGAGAAATGGCTAATAGATTTTCACAGAGGGGATATCCTGATCCCCTTTTACAGGGAGAAAGAGCATATATCGATGGAACAGGAAATTCCAATGAGGTGAATGACAAAAAAATGAAACGTATCGCCTGTATTACCACGTATCACCCGTTTGTAGAGAAAGTACAGGGAGCGGTACGCAAACACTGGTCTTTATTACACCAAGCGTACCCTAAAATTGAGGAATTTAAATCCCTCCCAATTAGCTGTTACAAGAGATCCTCTAACTTACGAGACAAAATAGTTAGAGCTGATGTGGGCAGTTTTGTTAAAGTCCCGAGACAGACTGTTTTGCACTGTCAGAGAACTGGCACTTACCCATGTTTGGGTTGTGGCCAATGTTCAAATGTTATTAAGGGAGAATACTTGACTCACCCGCAGACAGGTAAACGGATTAGGATCAAACAGTTTTATACATGTGAGTCACAGTTTGTGATCTATGTGATAAAATGCCCTTGCGGTCTCGCATACGTTGGGGAGACCACCCAGCGTGTGCGAGTCCGCATAGAAAAACATAAATCCACCATAAGAAGGAATGAGTTACTTTTACCAATCCCAGCACATTTTTCTGAACGACAACACAATGTGTCACAGCTGCGATATCAGGTTATTGACTCGGTACAAATACCTCGGCGTGGAGGTGATAGAATCCAGTTATTAAAACAACGAGAATCATTCTGGATCCATCGTTTGGAGACATTGACCCCAAAGGGACTTAACAGAGAATTTGATTTCTGTATCAATCTCTAATTTAATATATCACTCCTCATTTTAGACATGAATATGTGTTGGGAGGGTTGAGATTACCATAACTGGACTCATGGTTATATTGGATACTATGATGACATCTTTGATGTATGTTTCCTGAAAAAAACCCTTTTTTTGCAGATTCTCGCAATTTATTGCAATGTTTGTAATTTTTTTGTAACTCTGGTAACTTCTATAATTGGGACTAGATAATTATCATGGCATGATAATTGAAATCATTTTTTAACGGAACTGTTCCACCATGTTGCAGACAGTAATTGGACGATGTTCATAACTATGAGTATTCATCATGATAGTTTTATACTGAATTGGAGATATTAAATTTCTCTTTCTATACTTTCATTGGCTAATAGTATTTTTAAAGAGACTCTCCTTTCCATACCCAGGTTATTTGATGAAGATTAGGAGCGAAATGTAACGGCACATCAATCTAGTTAAGACATCTAGATGAGCCCCCGCACATAGGTCCATATTTTTATTATAGACTACTGATAACAATTGAGTCTTATATGTGTGATTCTTAAAACCAGGGTCTAACAACTAATAATTGAATATTGGATTCGCACGTACAGTGACAAATTCCATTGAGGGTTAGCAGTAGGTGGACAGTGTCTGATCTTGCTATCGAGTGATGTAAGTCGCGCACGCGTAGTGGAGCCCTATGTCTCGGCGCTCCATGTCTATCAAGGGCAGAGTGATGCGCAGGCGCGGACAATATAAAAAGCCGCGAGATTCATTGCAGTTTGTTCCGGCTCCATACACCATATCGCGCAGCACGCGTCTGGTAAGTCTTTATGATCTAGGGTCCGTTTTGATTTTTAGCTTTGTCTTTAGAGCAATGCTCGACATTAGATGATATGAAATAGTAGTTGTTCTACTTGTTAGTTACATGCTAATATATCCACCTGGGATGTGGTTAATTTGCTACAAATCGTTAGAGAGACCTGTACTTCACGAATGGGACCTCCGTTAGATCTATTACTTCATATGACAGCTTTCCTCTATATAAAATCTTCGAGATGCTGTTCACTTATACCTTCTCTCTAATATGAGATTGGGAGCCAAAGATTTTTATATTTTTATATATATATGTATGGATACAAGACCTTTATACAACATGGACTATACTATCTTATATCATGATTCATACTCACAGTAACTGCCTTGATATATTTAATATGGCATCATATACCAGCTTGCTTGGTTATTGGAACAACTTATGTTGAATTAGTTCAGAGGTTGATATTCACTCCTTGACTGCCTATTCGTTTTTGATGGTCATGGATTCGATGCCGTTTTTTGTATTGCATTCTTGTGACCAACTATCTGTTTAATGTATGCATATATACTTATCACTTTTCCTTCTCTGCCATTGTATTCTAATAGGTATAAAAAAAGTTTCAAAGAATTGAATAAGAAATGTAAAAAAACTCGTGAAGTGAGTAATAATTGGTTTTAAAAAATGTTTTTATGTCATTAACAACAATATATTAATTATATTTTGTTGTGTATACTAACAACTTGTGTATACTAACATCTTGTTGTCACTGTTTTTATTGTTTTAGAGATTCGATTGAAAAAGGTCCAATTAGGGACCGAAACGTCAGAATACACGAATCTAATTATATTTAAAAATGAAAGTATACTGACCATATGTTTTATGAAGCCGGATGGTTACTATTATATTGCTCAATAAAGTTTTTTCTATGAATTGAAAATTATAGTGTCGGTGTGCAACCTTTTACACAAAGGACTGACATAATTTTTGGTGTGCACCCGCCCTTAACTGAAGAGTGCCAAAGACATATTGTCCATATAGACAGTGGCACAATGACATGCTGGAGGTGGCAAAACAGTAGTAGGCCACAGAGTGGCACAATGACAGAGAGTGGAGGTGACGGTGGCAGCAGCATGAGGTCAGACAGTGACACAATGACATTCTGGAGATGGCAAAAACAGGAGTAGGCCACAGAGTGGCAAAATGACAAGGAGTGGAGGTGACGGTGGCAGCATCATGAGGTCAGACAGTGGCACAATGACATTCTGGAGGTGGCAAAAACAGGAGTAGGCCACAGAGTAGCACAATGACAGAGAGTGGAGGTGAGGGTGGCAGCAACATGAGGTCAGACAGTGACACAATCACATTCTGGAAGTGGCAAAAACAGGAGTAGGCCACAGAGTGGCACAATGACATAGTGTGTAGGTCACGGCAACAGCCACAGCAGCAGCATGAGGTCAGAGAGTGGCACAATGACATTCTGGAGGTGGGCAAAACAGGAGTAGGCCACAGAGTGGCACAATGACAGAGAGTGGAGGTGACGGCAGGAGCAACAGCATGAGGTCAGAGATTGGCACAATGACAGGGTGTGGAGGTGACCGCAGCAGCAACAACAGCAGCAGCAGCAGCATGAGGTCAGAGAGTGGCACAATGACAGAGTGTGGATGTCACGGCACCAGCAACAGCAGTAGCAGCATGAGGTCATAGAGTGGCACAATGACAGAGTGTGGAGGTGGGTGGCAATACCAGTCCCTGGTAAAGATGGTGGTAGGCTGATGGAGAAACTGTCAGCAGATGTGTGGCATCAGGCGGGTGGCGGCATCAGAAAAGTGGCTGAGACAGGTAATTTGAACCCAGACTCATTTCTCACAGTTTGGGTGAGGCGTCATGGCTGATGTAGTCTGACGCCTAAGGCATTGGTGTGTGGAAATCCTGGCCGATCCACGCCTGATTCATCTTGACAAAGGTCAGTCGTTCCACATTTCCCGTGGACAAGCGGGTTCTCCTTGGGGTAACGATGGCCCCCGCCGCACTGAACACCCGCTCTGATGCCACACTACTGGCCGGGCAGGACAGCTTCTCCACTGCAAACTCGGCAAGTTGCGGCCACACATCCAGTTTGGCTGCCCAGTAGTCCAGCGGATCTTCTAACTGGGGGGGGGGGGGAGAGTGCTGTCCAAGTAGGCCACCACCTGTTGGTTCAGGGTCTGCTCCAGGTCCTGCTGCTGCTGCTGGCGACTGCCCTCCTCACTAGGCGAGTGAAAGAAGCTGCTCATCAGTGACTCCAGACTTAGGTTGCTGCTGATGGAGCTGGTACTGCTCCTACCCCCCACCTTCCCCCAGCAGCCGCAGCAGTAGTACGTGAGCGCTGAAGAACCCCATGATCAGACCTGTCAGAGGAGGGACGATGCCGCACATAGGCAGTGGCCAACTGACTACGGAGGATTTCCCTATAGTATTTGAGTTTGTCCTCCCTCTCAGCAGCTGGGAAAAAGGCTCCCATTTTGGACCGGTAGCGAGGGTCCAATAGGGTTGAGAGCCAGAAGTCATCCCTCTGCCGGATGCTGACTATTCGGCTGTCACTAGCCAGGCAAATCAGCATGCTGCGGGCCATCTGCACAAGTGACTCCGAGGGGCTCCCTGCCTCCATCCCCACTGTATACTGCCACGGTGCTTGCGGGTCATCTGCCTCGTCTTCCTCATCTGCATCTAGCTCATCCAGCTGCTCCTGCTCCTCCTCTCTTGTCACCTGGGTAGAAAATCCACTCATTTCACCAGACAATGCTTCTGCTCCAATGTCCTCCTCCTCCTCCTCCATTTCAGTCCCCACCGGACTCATGAGGCCACGAGATGTAGTCGTCACGTCTCCAGTCCCCTGCCCAGACAGATTTTTCAGCATCTGTTCCAGGACATGAAGCAGTGGAATGACGTTATTCATCCCGTAGTCCTGGCGACTGACATATAACATCGCCTCCTCGAATGGCCTCAACAAGCGGCAGGTGTCACGCATGAGCTGCCACTGGCTGACATCATAGTTACACAGGGGTGTACTCCTGTCCGCCTGGATCATCAAAAAATCGTTAATGGCCTTTCTCTGTTCATACAGTCGGTCCAACATGTGCAGGCTGGAATTCCAACGGGTGGAAACATTGCATATCAGAGTGTGTTGGGGGAGGCCGTTCTGCCGCTGCAACTCGAGGAGGGTGTTCCTGGCTTTGTAGGAATGGATGAAGTGCATGCACAGTTTCCTGGCGATTTTCAGAATCTTCTGAAGATCGGTGGAAGACTTCAGGAACCATTTCAAAACCAGATTGAACACATGCGCCATGCAGGTCGCATGGACCATCCCTCCTCGGTGCAGCGTGGACACCATGTTACTCCCATTGTCCGTCACCATGGTTCCGATTTGCAGTTGGTGCGGAGAAAGCCACATATCGATTTCTTGCTGCATGACGCGGAGCAGTTCCTCTCCTGTGTGACTTTGTTCGCCGAGGCAAGCCAGGTGTAGAACTGCGTAACACCGCTGTGCCCTACACATGTGGTATGATGGAGCAGTACTTGTGGAGGCTGAGATGGTGGAGGAGGTGGAGGAGGAGGAGGAGGCGGACATTGGCACAGGAGCCACAGTTTGACAACGTGGAGGAGAAAGCGGCGTCTCCTGTCCAAGTTGTTGGTGTGCCTGGGCAGGAAGCACATTCACCCAGTGGGCCGTAAAGGACATGTACTGGCCCTGACCGTAGTTACAGCTCCAGACGTCCGTGCTGCCGTGCACCTTGGAACAAACTGATAAGCTCAAGGACTGGCCCACCTTCTGCTCTTCATATTTATGAAGTGCTGGTACTGCCTTTTTGGAAAATAAATTACGGCTTGGAACTCTCCATCTCGGCTTGGCACAAGCCATTAGTTCTCTGAATGGTGCAGAGTCCACCATTTGGAAAGGGGGGAACTGCAATACCAACAACTTGGACAGGAGCACGGTCAGCTTCTGCACCTTAGGATGGTTGGACGCATACTGTTGTCTCTTTGCAATCGCCTCGCTGAGCGACTGCTGGCGCCATGAGTAACGAGGAGCAGGAGCATCTGGACCGGGAGATGATGTCAAAGAGAAACAGCTCCCTTCTGCAGATGTGGTGGAGCCTTGACTGGCTGCAATGGCATGCGTGCCACTGGGCGCTGCTGCTGCTGCTGTTGCTGCGGCGGCAGGATGGACCACCACATCTGAGCCACGTTTCTCCCAGGCCACCGGATGGTGACGCTGCATGTGTTGACGCAGGGCCATGGTGCCAACGTTAGCTCCCTGGCCACGCTTCACTTTCTGCCTACAGATTCTACATATACCCATATTCGGCTCCTCCGGTGTCTTAGCAAAGAACTGCCACACCGCCGAGTAGCTGATTTTACCGCCAACGCTCCACACTGAGTGACTACTGCCGCCGCTGCCTCGCTGAGCCCCTGTGCCGCTACTTTCTTGGACCTGCGAAGCGGGTTTTCTACCCCGTGGCCGCTTGGCTCCTGACCTCACACTGCTGCTCCCCGGCTGACTCACGGCCACACGACCCACTTGCTGGCTGCGCCGCTGCCTGACGCGCCAGCTGACGCCCTCTTCTCCTGATGATGATGAAGCCCTTGCCTCACCCGGCTCCCAAGTGCGGTCGGCTACATCATCATCTATTTGTGTTTCATCGTCACTGCTGTCCTCATCACCGGTATGCAGAGGCTGACCCCTCACAACATGACCTCCCATGCCACTCTCCACATCTATACTTTGCCGCCTACTGCAAGAAGCAGGGGATATTGGCCCCATTTCTTCGCTGCCAAGTAGCTGCTGACTGCCCTCCTCAAATTGTTCATCCTCGCTTTATAGTGGCGCTGAGCCCAGACCACATAGTAGATCTCTGGCTGAGGGAACCGGATGGGACAGAGGCGGGTTGAGGACAGGTGAGGGCCGCTTACCCACTCCCAGGCCTTGCCAACTAAGGGTTGTGTCTGACGTTCCTACCGACTCTTGGCTGGGGTTGTCAGATGTCATCTGGGGGGAAGTGGATGACCTAGTCAACCAATCAAGAACCATTGGGTTGCTGAACAACACACGGCCGCTAGATGACAGCGGCAGTTGTGGCCTCACCGAGTGACCCCTGCTGCGATGTCCCCTTGCTGTGCTGCGACCTGGGCCTGCTCCAGGAATGTTTGTGCCACTGCCACTCGCAGGTGAAGAGCCTGCCACCTCTCTGTCTGACATACTGTTTGTTCTAAAATGTACAGACACTGTTTGATGAAGATATCTGCATATGATAAATACACACCCTGTATTTGACTCCAAATGAACCCACTAAGAAGCTTGGGTAACCCTTGGATATAAATTGCGCTCCACAAATGGCCAGGAAAAATTGACATGTATGTGCCGTTTAAAAACACTGTGTATTTTACTGAATATAAAAGCCCAAACAGGCTTAATAACCTTCGGATATGAATTATGCTACAGGCAAAATTTCTTCTTTGGCGGTGAAAAAGAACGTTTCTTTTACTAAGTACAACTGCAGAAAAATACTTAGTTAACCCTTGGATGTAAATTGCGCAAAAGAATTGAGCAACCAAAAATTACCAGCTTTGTAGCGTGTTAAAATGGCGTGTATTTTACGCTACACAACAACAAAAAAACTTGTAATTAACCTTCGGTTATGAATTATGCTACAGGTAAATGTCTTTTTTGGCGGTGAAAAGAAGGTTTCTTTTAGTGACCACAACGGCAGAACAACGCTTAATTAACCCCTGAATGTAAATTGTGCAAAAGAATTCAGCAACCAAAAATGAAGTGGTATTTGTATTGTAAAAACGCTGTTTCTTTAAATGAATACAACAGGAACAGGCTTAGATCACCCTTGGATATTCAATGTGCTGTGAGCAGATAGCATTAACATGTATATGCAGCTGCACTCGGACGCACACTGGACTTCAGATCCAATACCCCACAAAATCAGAATTAGAATGTAAGAGAAGCAGTCTCTGAGACAAGCTGAGACACCCCCCAAAAATCGCTGAATAAAAATGAGTTCTTTAGTAAGAGATATCATAAGCAGCCGCGGCAGCACCTTCCCTGATCAGTACAGTGAGAGGAGTGTGAGCTCCCAGCATCGCGCCCGGACTTATATAGTGCGGTGACGTCACAGAATCCCGCCGGTCTCTGATTGGCTTCATCTCTGCACATGTCATGCAGGCTATGCCCTTCTTCCTCCCAGAGTGCTTTGCCCCATGTAACACCATGTGCTCGCAGCCATTTTATCAATCAAAAACACACTTCGTTCCCATGAATTACCCCAAACTTCGACTTCGTTCAGAACTGAAGTTTTCCTGAAATTCTAAACAAATTCCACTTCGTTAGAATCAATTCGCCCATCTCTACTTGCTGCATACAGATTTAAAGAACTCAGTGAAGTCAATAGTATCTTTATGACTCTTTCTGTAGGGAGCTCTGTCTACTGGTGGAAGCAGGAAGATGCTACGTCTGTGCTTATGGGACCAGAGGAAGCAATTCAATGCTCTCATCATTGTCCCCATCCCACAGTAGATGCAAGATCAGCTGGTAGGTAGAGCACGATATATAGACTGGTCTATCAATGAGCAAAGGTCATACATGTCTATGTACCTGGCAGTCTTATCTATTCTATTGGACTATGAGATGTAGAAACATTTTCCAGTATTTTAATATAGAATTGTGAACAATTTATGACTTTTTTTCTCACCCGTGTGTTGATGCGCGATATTCAGTGCCCTCCGGAAGCGGAATCCATGTGGGCTTATGTTGAATATAAAATCACTATGATATGGAAAATTACAGTATCTGTGACATATCAGGTGGGAGAGCTCATACACCGCTTTGACGTAGGCGTTATCACTGCAAAAAGAAGAAAGTGATCAACCATGATTAAAGGAGTGCAGTACCTGGCATGGTTACTGCAAAGAGGGGAGTCCCAAGCATGTTCCACCAAGTTAAAAATACAATGGGACCAACCTGGGCTTGGCCTCCTCTGTCCAAGGGCCACAAAGAATCCACATGATGTATCTTTATGGTGTGCACACCCTTGATAACAACCCACCTGTTATTCTGGCAGTCGCTCTCACAACTGAAGGCGCATTTCATGATGTTGTCCAGGGCCAAGAGGCTGACATGATGGAAAAGTTCCACTGGTTTCTTATCTGGGACCAGTTTCTCCCATTTGTCCTGAATAAGATTTAAGCATAGATTTTATGGAATCAGAAAATAACCCCCTATCCCCCTCTTCTTTGCTGTTTTACACTAGATGGGTCTTTGGGCAGCTGAGGAGGTTTTGACCCTGGAGGTTTCTCCTTACCAGCATGACATTGACGGAGTTGGACATCAGTTTGACATACGGCTTTAGAACATCATGATGGAATCCGGGGCTCAAAAGTTTTCGGTGCTGATGCCATTTCGGACCTGACAGCACCAGCAAACCGTTCCCTGATTGACAAGAAGACAGATTAACATAATACAGATACTGCATATATAGACGGGGGCAGGTTATACTGTTATTAAAGGGGTTTTCTCATCACTGACTTTCACAGACTTTAGCTGTTTCTGTCTCTTACAGCTTCAAATCCAGGGGTGAGTCTCTCCTCCCGGTAGGCATGTGTTCCCTCACTGAAAACTGGTGACATCATCATTCAGTGTGAGCAGTGGAAGAGAGAGGATGTCACAGCTCTGCAGACCTCCTGCAGTTCTCATGTCTGCAGAGCTGTCACCTCTCTCCAGAAGCTCCTAGTAATCAGAGCACCTGCATTGGTGTAAACAGTTATCCATACAGCCTGAACTGATGAAACAAATGTGAGGAATGCACTCTTCTCCCCCCCACCCACCCGTTATCACGCAGGAGGTAGAGGGGAACAGAGTGTATAAGGATGTGTTATATGGGGGGGAGCAGCGTATAAGCCTGTGTTATAAGAGGGAAGAATGAATCTAGCAGCTAGAGACTCAGAAATTGCCCAGATCCTTCACATAGGGCTGGTAGAGGAGCATAGAGAAGCTCTAAGAGCCTTTATTAAAAAGACACAGTCAGCACAGAAAGCTGAGGCACCTAGTTTCACTTTCATTTTACCCAGCTCAGAGGGGAGTAAGCACAGAGTGCAGTCAATCACAGCACAGGGGGCCGTGTCCCATCCAGGGGGCATGCCCCAACAGGCTGAATGAAATATCAGTCAGCCAATCACAGAAAATGGGACGTAACCCGACCCCAGGCCGCAGTTTTAGGTGTAGAACACACAGATTATCTTATATCTGCTATACTAAATGATTTAGGTAATGCAAACCAATTGCAAATGTGCTTATTTTTACTGTCCCCATCAATACAGATATTATCTTTGTAGCGAGAAAACCCATTTAAAGCAATGAGATTGCTCTCTAATTGCTTAAAAGCAGTGTCATACTGCAGTCCACCAGTGGAGTTGATCCATGGGGCCAGGGCCAGACTTGGAATAAAAAGCAGCCCTGGCACAAAGCCCCCACCAGCCTACATATGCGTGTTTACTTTCGTCTTTTTGATGCGTTTTTAGGATCCTTTTAAAGAATTGCCATGTTAATTCTATTTGCGTTTTACGCAAGTGAAATCCCCATAGGAAACAATGGAGTACACTTTTGGAGCTCGAAAAAGAGATCCAAAAGCTCAACATACTTTTTGGGTACATGTTGGGTACGTTTTGGAGGCGCTTTTAATATAAAAAGCGCATTCGAAAAATGCATTGGATTAAAATTCTGTGTTTGGGTTAGATTTTGTTGCAATATGATGCAATATGCACCCCAAGTGCCTATAATAATAATAATAATAATAATAATAATAATAATAATAATAATAATAATAATAATAATAATAATAATAAATATAATAAATTATTAATTATTATCATTATTATTATATTATAATATATTATATTGTATTATTATATATTATAATAATATATTATAATTATTACTATTAATTACTAATTATTAACCAATTATTAATAAAAAATTACTAATATCTAGTAATTATTCATTATTAATAATTAATAATAATTAATAATAAATAAGTAATTATTAATTACTTATTATTATTATTAGGTTATTAATTCTTATTTCTTTATTACTTATTATTTGTTACTTAATTACTAATTATATATTTTTTTAAATGGTGTGGGTTTGAGAAGCTAAAGGATAATTAAAAAAAAATTGTGGTGATAGGTTTATTTCAATCATATTATTAGATAAATGTGTGTAGTTTACGATTGACACAAGGTCAAAAGGATGTATTTGGTCACGGATAAGTTAAATTACTAGAGTTTAATTGATATGAAAGAAAATGCATTGAAAAACGGATTCGAAAAAAGCATCCAAAATCGTATGCAAAAGGCATGCAAAACGTATGCAAAAACACATCTGCAGCTTTGGAAGCAGTTTTCAATGCGTTTTTATTCTGGTGAATAACGGATCCAAAACATTGTGTGAACATACCCTAAAGGTGCTTCACACGGAGCATTTTTGGTGTGTTTTTTATGTGTTTTTGGTGCGGTTTTTGTGCAGAAAGGCATAGCAGTTAATGCTGTACATTTCTGCAAAAAAAAAAAAAACGCATCAAAAACCGTTCCGTGTAAAAGCCCTCTAAACACAAGCAAGAAAGAAAAAGTGGTGCAGAGAATCCTTTATTAACAGAGTCAGGTGTGCATTTGCTTTACAATCTAGGACAAGCCCACACTGACACTACATAAGCACCAGCATAACCTACAACCCCACCAATCACATCACCAGTAGTCAGGTCACAATCACATGAATACAGCACTGACTCAGCACAGAAGTAAAATAACCCCTGACATCAGGAACTCACAGGAATCGTCATCTCTGATGGGAGTTGTTCTCTTCTCCATCTGCCCCAAACCTCCATGATGTCTTCTCTGAGTTGTTCTCTTCCTATTTTTTTCCAAACCGTGCAGAATGCAACGTTTTCTTCTTCCGGCCACTACTCGTCCCTGTAGAATTTACCATAAAAACATCTTAGACTCATCTCTTTTCCAGAACTTCCCTATCAATTCCCAACTATGTACAAACTCCCCATCCATAGGGCACCAAATAGTAATAGTGCCCCCTTTGGTGCCCTACACAGTAGTTGTACCCCAAACAGCATATGTTAGACCCTAAGAATTAGAAATTTTAAAAAATCAGATACGTGGCATGTAAATAGGTAGACCATTAGGGAGGTATACAAGCCTCTCCCACCCACCAGTAGGCAGGTAAGTATATAGACCTCCCACAGTAGGTAGATATAAAGGTACTCTCAGTATATAATGAGGTGCCCCCATTAATTAGCCAGGTAGGGTCTGCCCTATGAATTATCAGGTAGAGCTGTGCCCAATTCATTAGCAAGAAGCCCAGTTTAAAAAAAAAAAAATACTCACCTGTCCTTTCATTCCTTCCTCTTCTCTCGGTGCGGAGCGGCCGTTGTGATGTCATCACTCCACCTGCTCCGGTACGGCACTTCCGTCGTCTACTAGGCTGTAATCCTATGCATAGGCTTATGGCCTAGTACGGACTGCGGAGCAGGCGGCGGCCATGATCTCCGCATGGCTGGGTCTGTGACACAGCCATGCAGCTGTGTAGTGAGGGGGGCCTGCCAACCATCTGGCACAGGGGTCCGGTCGCAAGTGGGACCGCTGCGGCTCCTGTAGCTGCGTCCGTTTGTATAAGGAATCTGTGGTCTTCATTATATGATTTTATTTAATGAGGTGGAAATTCTGAAGCTGGAAAATTTTGTGAATATATGAAATAAAGAACTTTGCAATAATTCACTTACGGATGAATTGATTTAAATATTCCAATTTAGTGTATATATATAAAGCTGTGCCACAGACTGGCGCTGGCACTCGGGGCCCACCAGGGGAAATCAGCAGTCCCCCGTGGCGTGCGCTCCGAGCCCATGTTGCAGACCCAGACCATGGCGGACAAAGGGTTAAGTTTACAAAAGTGAAGTCGATTCATGGGGCCCATCAGTTGAGTTAATTTGAGGGGTCCACCAGTGGAGATAATTCTTGGGGCCCACCAGTGGAGATGTTTCTTGGGGTCACCAGTGGAGATGATTCTTGGGCCCACCAGTGGAGATGATTCTTGGGATCACCAGTGGAGATGATTCTTGGACCCACCAGTGGAGATGATTCTTGGGGCCCACCAATGGAGCTGGTTCTGGGGGTCACCAGTGGAGATAATTCTTGGGGCCCACCAGTGGAGCTGGTTCTGGGGGTCACCAGTGGAGATAATTCTTGGGGCCTACCAGTGGAGTTGATTCTTTGGGCCCACCCGTGGATTTGATTCTTGGGGCCCACCAGTGGAGTTGATTCTTGGGGCCCACCAGTGGAGTTGATTCTTGGGGCCCACCAGTGGAGATGATTCTTGGGGCCCACCAGTGGAGTTAATTCTTGAGGTCCACCAGTGGAGATGATTCTTGAGGTCCACCAGTGGAGATGATTCTTGGGGCCACTAGTGGAGATGATTCTTGGGTTCCACCAGTGGAGATGATTCTTGGGTTCCACCAGTGGAGATGATTCTTGGGGCCACCAGTGGAGATGATTCTTGGGGCCACCTGTAGAGATGATTCTTGGGGCCACCAGTGGAGATGATTCTTGGGGCCCACAAGTAAAGTTGATACTTGGGGTCCATCAGTAAAGTCGTTTCTTGGTGCAAAAGATTAGAGTTGATTCTTGGAGCCCACCATTGGCTTTTATTCTTAGAGTTGATTTTTGGGGTTCACTATATACCAACAGTACATCACGCTTACACTCTGCTCTTGCTTTCTGCCTTTGTCCCTGAAAAGCAGCCTCAGACCTGCTATTCTTTGTAGCCCACCATGCTCAGGGGCCCCTCATGCTCAAGGGCCCACTGGAGGTTTCCCCTGTTGCACCTGTAGGCCAGTCCAAGCCTGCATACAGGAAAACTAAGCCTTATGTGTAAGGCTTAAAATGATGCAAAAATTGCCTATGTTAGATTTCTGTAATGGGTGTCCCCGTGACCCACGTGTCAGGTCTCGGGCACACCCGCATCTCCGCTGCATACTCTGCTGCGAGCGGCGCAGTGACCCGGTCCTCGGGCGTATTCTCAGCTGTTATTCACCTCACCGCGCTTCTGTGACATGCCGGGCGCGCGCTAGTCCCCTATGGCCCGTGCACGGCACTGCACTTAAATTTAAAGAAGCGCGCTGGTGATTTGCTAACACCGGGCGCTGACTCTATTTAAGCCCTGCCCTTTCTTAAAACCCCTGCCGAATCGATAGTTTAATGTGCCTTGAGAGGAAACTTTTCTATTGTGTCTTTTGTGTATACTGTGTACTGTACCTTTTTCCTCCGTCCCTTGACCACGAACCTTGCCGCCTGATCTGACCTTCCTTCCTGTCCCTAACTACGAGCCTGTTTCACGATTTTGTACCACGCTACACAAGTCACGTCAAGGGTAGCAACCTGGTAGTGTTCCGCCACAGCAAGTCCATCCCGCTTTGCGACGGGCTCTGGTGAAAACCGGACCTACTTAGACTCCGCTCCCTGGCGTGGCTTATACCACCGCTTGCGATGGTCCAGAGGATCCACATCTCCGGTCTGCCTTTTGGTAGGCCCACCCTGACACCTAGTAACACATCAATAAACACAGTTCCCTTTCATAAGTGGAAGCAGTAATACTTTGCAGTACACTAGAGAAATAGAAGTAGGACAGCAAAAATAGGCAGAATTCTGCTGCTGCACACCAAAGCCTCCCGCCTGGCTCGCCAAGATCACAAGGTCTGAAAGTTTAATATGAAAGCCCCTTTATATATGATATACAAGCAAGCTGCTCTGACCCAATGCACCCAAAAGGACTCGCACCTACCATGAGCCATTTATAAAGTTAGTGTCTTCGTGTTTGGCAGAGGCACCTCAGGCTTCGAGGCTCAGTAGCTACTGCTACCCTTGCACCCCTATACCTACACCTATGGTAACAAGATACAAGGCCATGTGACGTACCAGTCCATTGTTTTAAGAAGTAATACATAAACTTGTCCTTCGGATCTATAAAGAAATAATATGTATTTTTAGAATATATGCATTACACATCACAAGCATTCCTCCCAAGTGTCCCTCTTTTCAAAGGAAATTTAGGGCGACATGTATGAAAGGGGCTGCAGTTTTCTGCTGTATTTTGAGCCAAAAAGAATGCATGAGCAGGCGCACTCCTGGGGCCGTGACACACTACATTCATAGGAGTAGACGCATTTATGATTCTTTGATGCCAAATTTAGGCGTAGAACAGTTAAAAAGTCAGACCAGGGTAAAGGAGGTTCCTGAGCCAGACTTGTGGTATTGGCTCTACACTGCTCTGTATGTATGACCTGCAGAAGAACAGACCATGGTAAAGGTGGTGCCTGAGCCAGACTTGTGGTATTGGCTCTACACTGCCCTGTATGTATGACCTGCAGAAGAACAGACCAGGGTAAAGGTGATGCCTGAGCCAGACTTGTGGTATTGGCTCTACACTGCTCTGTATGTATGACCTGTAGAAGAACAGCCAGACCAGGGTAAAGGTGGTGCCTGAGCCAGACTTGTGGTATTGGCTCTACACTGCGCTGTATGTATGACCTGCAGAAGAACAGACCAGGGTAAAGGTGGTGCCTGAGCCAGACTTGTGGTATTGGCTCTACACTGCCCTGTATGTATGACCTGCAGAAGAACAGCCCGATCAGGGTAAAGGTGGTGCCTGAGCCAGACTTGTGGTATTGGCTCTACACTGTCCTGTATGTATGACCTGCAGAAGAACAGACCAGGGTAAAGGTGGTGCCTGAGCCAGACTTGTGGTATTGGCTCTACACTGCCCTGTATGTATGACCTGCAGAAGAACAGCCAGACCTGGGTAAAGGTGGTGCCTGAGCCAGACTTGTGGCTTTGGCTCTACACTGCACCTGTAAGTATGACCTGCAGAAGAACAGCCCGGCCAGGGTAAAGGTGGTGCCTTTCAGACTTGTGGTATTGGCTCTACACTGCCCTGTATGTATGACCTGAAGAAGAACAGCCAGACCAGGGTAAAGGTGGTGCCTGAGCCAGACTTGTGGTATTGGCTCTACACTGCCCTGTATGTATGACCTGCAGAAGAACAGCCAGACCTGGGTAAAGGTGGTGCCTGAGCCAGACTTGTGGCTTTGGCTCTACACTGCACCTGTAAGTATGACCTGCAGAAGAACAGCCCGGCCAGGGTAAAGGTGGTGCCTTCAGACTTGTGGTATTGGCTCTACACTGCCCTGTATGTATGACCTGCAGAAGAACAGCCAGACCAGGGTAAAGGTGGTGCCTGAGCCAGACTTGTGGTATTGGCTCTACATTGCCCTGTATGTATGACCTGCAGAAGAACAGACCAGGGTAAAGGTGGTGCCTGAGCCAGACTTGTGGTATTGGCTCTACACTGCCCTGTATGTATCACCTGCAGAAGAACAGCCAGACCCGGGTAAAGGTGGTGTCTGAGCCAGACTTGTAGTATTGACTCTACACTGCCCTGTATGTATGACCTGCAGAAGAACAGACCAGGGTAAAGGTGGTGCCTGAGCCAGACTTGTTGTATTGCCTCTACACTGCCCTGTATGTATGACCTGCAGAAGAACAGACCAGGGTAAAGGTGGTGCCTGAGTCATACTTGTGGTATTGGCTCTACACTGCTCTGTATGTATGACCTGCAGAAGAACAGACCAGGGTAAAGGTGATGCCTGAGCCAGACTTGTGGTATTGGATCTACACTGCTTTCTATGTATGACCTGTAGAAGAACAGACCAGAGTAAAGGTGGTGCCTAAGCCAGACTTGTGCTATAGGCTCTACACTGCCCTGTATGTTTGACCTGCAGAAGAACAGACCAGACCAGGGTAAAGGTGGTTCCTTTCAGACCTGTGGTATTGGCTCTACACTGCCCTGTATGTATGACCTGCAGAATAACAGCCAGACCAGGGTAAAGGTGGTGCCTGAGCCAGACTTGTGGTATTGGCTCTACACTGCCCTGTATGTATGACCTGCAGAATAACAGCCACACCAGGGTAAAGGTGGTGCCTGAGCCAGACTTGTGGTATTGGCTCTACACTGCCCTGTATGTATGACCTGCAGAAGAACTTCTATGCGCCAACGTTCATACATGTCGCCCTTAGTTCATCTTTGCTCTATTCAGATAATTCGTATGCTATTTGTAAATTTAAATTATTCAAGCGTGTTGATTTACAGAAAAAGAATGGATAATTTTCACACCGAGAATCATATTTGTTCCTCTTTGGCTGTTCAAGGCTTACCTACCTTCCCCTACCCCGGTGGGGCACATTTTCCTTTTCCTTAGTATATGTAGGTTTGAATGCCATAAGGCTTTTTTGCACCTATATTCCCACCTATTCTCCATGCTAAAAAGCAAAGCAAAAGCAAAGCCAGCTCACCTGGAAAGCAGTAATGCGGGGTGCACAGAAATCATGTGGGAACCAACCACATGTGAGTCCTGAGCAAAAGGAAAAGGCGTATCCAGCATCCCATAAAATAAAAAAAACTTTATTGGAAAGGACACATGGAATCCAAAAACAGTACAAAAAGGACACAAAAACAGAAACAGGAGCTTACGTGTTTCAGACTAGATATAGCCCTTAATCATACGTGTTTCAGGCTAGATATAGCGCTTAAAGGGGTTGTCTCGCTACAATGATTGGGTTTTAATTAAAAGATCTTTAAAAAACAAGCAGCTTTGCAATATATGTTCATTACAAATGTCCTACTGATTTTCAGTTAGCCCTGTTAGTAGTAGTACATCAGCTTCTCAAATCTCTATAGCAGCCGACCTGTTGATCTTTATCTCACTGGCTGTCAGGTCTGTATGACTCATCAGCCTCTGAATACAGGTCAGAGCAGAGAGCCCCTCCAGCACAGAATGCTTCTGTAGTGGAGGGAGGGGGAAGGCTCTGGCTTCTGTGTCAGTGCTGCCTGGATTAACCCTGTGTGTGCCTGCTTCCTCCTGTTCTCTACACAGATTGAAGAGAGCAGAGGTGAGGCTGATCAATAGATGTGACAGCAGTGACCCTGTGTGTTACTATAATCATGATGTGTCTGTGGATCTGTGACTATACTAATACTATAGAGATCAGGGGGCATGTGAATGCTTCATGCTCTGCTGTACTAGTGACACATCCTGAGTAACACTTCACAGCTGCCCTGTGTCTGTTTTGACAGGGTCTGTTTGTTGCTGGAGATGTGCAGATTTGTATGCTGAGCAGGGGGTATAGGAACACTTGCATCCCCCCTGCTCTGCTATTAGCATACACAGCTTCACAGACCTCTGGCTCCACACTCATAGATCAGCCCTCTCTCTATGTCTCTGTGGAACTAACAATACAGCTGATCCAGGAGCCTGCAACAGACCTAGGCAGGCACACACAGGGTTAACTCTGGCAGCAAATCCCCCCCCCCCTGCTGTATAGAAGTTACAGAGGAGAGCTGCCTGTGTGCTGAGGGGAGGGGGGAAGAGGGAGGAGAAGAGGCAGACAAGAAGCACGCCCCTCAATTCAACTGCCAGGCACAGAGATAGGCTGAAAGCTTGTAATGAGACAACTGCTTTAATCATATGCGTTTCACACTAGCTATAGCCCTTAATCATACACATTTCAGGCTAGATATAGCCCTTAATCATACACATTTCAGGCTAGATATAGCCCTTAATCATAGCATGCTAAGATTAAGGTCTATATCTAGCCTGAAACGCGTAAGCTCCTGTTTCCGTGTCCCTTTTGTACTGTTTTTGGATTCCTTGTGCACTTTCTGTTCTGAGTCCAATATGCTGACAGCAAGTGTTATGTTGATCCAGCCCATGTGGCAATGGAAGTCTGTATTGAACTCTGAACTCACTTCAGAATCTTGTCAGACAGTGATCAACTCGACTGCTCAGGCATGTATGAAGAACCAACAGGAGTTTATTTCAGGCTGGATGTTGTAGTTTACACCAAAGTAGTGGGTGAAAAAATGATAACTTTACAGAGCTGATGCAGAGAATGTATATGCAGGAAGAAAAAAGGGGAAGAGGGGGCGCACAATAGTGTTATACTGTAGACAGTAAGTAAATGGTATTGAGAGGTATTCTTCTCACCTTTGGGTGTTGTGCTGTTAATTTAGAGGCACAACACTCATAAGCGCTTACAGGGCTATTTATACCCCGTAGCCCTTACTACGGCAGCCGCTGGTCTCTGTAGCTCCGTCCGGATGACCGGTAGGAGAAAATTGCCAAGGAAAGGAGGAAAAAAATGGACCCGGCGCACGTGCAGTGGAAGTAGAAAAAGCCCAGGCTATAGGCTCTTCATTAAAAAAGTTTTATTCTTAAAAATGTCTCGGTGTTACCGAGACAAAATTAAAAACATATAAACATAAAATAAACTTGACGCGTTTCGCGCGTGCACCCGCGCTTCATCCTTTCCTGATGCAGAGAATGAGGATACAGTGCTTTAGTCAGACAGAAAGATGTAAAATGCTAGAAGGAGAGAAGAGCTAAAAGCCTCAGAGCACAAATACAGGGAGACAAGAGGGACAAACTTAAGAACAATGCAAAGCAGTAATAGAAATTACAATACTGATTATAAACCATGAAGTCATGGGACATGACACTCCCCATCTGAAATCTTTAGATTTCAATATAATACAGTAATAACCAATGTTCTCTGAACCTGTAAGAAAGAGAAAAAACATGCAAAAATATCAACAGTTAAAGTCTAGATAATATTCTATAATAGAACATTCTGAAGAGAGTAGCCCAATGGGAAACAAAATCCAAGAAAAACCCATC
Organism: Phyllomedusa bahiana; assembly: GCA_025379985.1. Classification (NCBI taxonomy): domain Eukaryota; kingdom Metazoa; phylum Chordata; class Amphibia; order Anura; family Hylidae; genus Phyllomedusa; species Phyllomedusa bahiana. Next base: position 95,507 of record JAODAL010003053.1, read on the forward strand.
TTCGGATTTGGAAAGCCGCAACATGCCAACACATCCACCAACCCATGTTTAATCCAGTGGTACATGTTATACGAATGGTACAGCTGGCAGTTCCTGATAGTAGACTTCCTTCTTCAGGTGTCAGCTTCCTTGGCAAGGAGAAGAACCAGTTCAGTGATTGGACGAAAGAAAATACGCGTTGAACCTCCTTTAGTCACCTTAACTTCCACTTTGCAAGTCTTTCCATCGTCGCTGGGCAGAACTTTGGTGATGAGACCGATAGGCCACTTATTACGATGAACCTCTTTATCCTTTAGGAGAACAAGGTTACCAACCTGGAGGTTAGGTTTTGAGGTCTGCCACTTGTGACAGTTGTGTAGCATGTGGAGATACTCCGACTTCCAGCGGCCCCAGAATACATTAGATAGGCGTTGTACCTGTTTCCATTGATGTCTGTAGATGATGCTGCAGTCAAATGTTCCTGGGGGAACTGGAACAGTCCCAATCTTCTGTGTAAGGAGTGTGGCTTGTGTTAGAATGGTTGGACAGTCAGGGTCCGAAGATACTGGAATGAATGGTCTTGCATTTATCATTGTGGACACTTCTGCAAGAAAGGTAACCAAAGTCTCATGGGTTAGAAGAAACTTTGGGTTAGAGGAAACAACATTGAGTCTAAAATCTTGCGTGAAATTCCAATCATGCGTTACCAAGATCCTCCCATGTGAGATGAATGTGGGGGGTTGAACACCCAAGTGCATCCATTGTTGGACAAGAAATCATCAAGTTGCAGCTCTTTACAGGCTCCAATGAAGTTTGTGCCACAGTCAGATCTCAGTTGCTTGGCAGGTCCTCGTAAGGAGAAGAATCTTCAGAGGGCATATATAAAGCAGGAGGAATCCATTGATTCGATCACTTTAATGTGTACTGCCCGAGTGCTGAGGCAGATAAATAACACGGCACACCTGTGTTTTCTCAGTAGGTAGCTGTGTGTCCCAGTCTACATTCTCTGTAGTTAGCTGTCTCAGTAACATTTTACCATGAATGGTGATTGGAGCCATAAATCCAAGATGGTCCTAGACACTATTCATGACAGACAAAGCTTAGTGAAAGGTTTGTCACAGGGTGACACTTGAAATGTAAACATGTCTTGTTTGAAGTCCCACAGTAAACCTAGACTGCGCTGAATGGGAGGGGAATCAGAGCCAAGGTTAAGGTCCTTTAAATTGGTAGCATGGTCAACCAAGGGAAATGTATCCATTACCTCTGGACTGTTAGAGATGATCTTGTGAAGTCTGAGGTTTGCAATATACAGCATTTCCTGTGTTCTAGTGAGGAGATCAATTACTTCTTTGCTAGTAGGGAAGGATTTGAGTCCATCATCCACATAAAAATTCTTCTCAACAAACTGACGAGCATCAGATCCAAACTCTTTCTCCCCAGCTTGGGCTGTCTTTCTCAGTCCATAGATTGCTAAGCGGATTAGCACTCTTAGGAGACTGTTGTTGAGATTGGGCCCAGTGAGGAGCAGGTTGTTGAGAGAAATGCCTTCATGCAGAGCGCTGGAATCAAACACCACTCTAATTTGTTTAGGTTTTCAAGGGTGATACATGCCAAAGGATGGGAGGTACCAGCATTCTTCTCCTTCCTCTAGTGGTGGTGCAGGTTCTGCATGGTCCCTGTCAAATATGTTCTGCATAAAGTCCACATAATGTTTCTTCATTTCTGGTTTCCTCTTTAAGGTGAGTTTTAAAGAAGAGAATCTAGCAACTGCTTGCTGTAGATTGTTTGGTAGTTTTGTTCTTGGAGTGCGAAAGGGTAATGGTGCTACTCAGCTGTTGGAGTCATCTTGGACAAACTCCCTTTCCATAATTTTAAGAAATTCCTTGTCTTCTCGTGCAGGTGCTAGCTTGCTGTCTTCACTTGTTAGACTAAAGACTGCTGACCCAAGACTGTCATCCCAGGACGAGGAAGAAGGAATGTTATGTTCTAGATCATGTGGTCTCTCACTACCAGTGAGCTTCTCTTTTATCCAGTAATGGTATGGACATGGTTGAAGATGGGTGCTGCGACCATTTGGTAACACATGGGTTTTAAATTAGGAAATCTTAGTGAGCTTCTTAACCTGGTCTATGCAAACGTTTCCTATGATCACTCAGCCTAGATCAAGGCGTTTAGCAAATGGAGCATCCTGAGGTCCATTGATTTGCTGTCGTACCTTGTGTACCTGGAGAATGTCTCTGCTGAGCAGTAGTAGGATGTTTGCGTTCTTGTCAAGAGCTGGTATTTTATTGACTATAGACCAATTCTGGTGTAGGAATTTCCTCTCTATTAGACTGTACCTGGTTGCATTCAACAAGTGTTGGTAAGGGTATCCTGACCTTGTTGTCGAGTGAAGCTACCATGAGTCCGCTGGCTCTCTTTCCAGAGACCTCTGTGATGCCACTGCAGGTAACCAAAGTGTAAGGGTAGGTGTCTCCTTCAAGGTTGCTTTGATCATCCAATATGGCATACACCATTAGGACTGTTTCTGAACGATCCTTGAGATATACATTGACAAGACATATCTTTGCACAGGACTTGTCATAGAGACCTTCACCACAAACTTCTGTGCATGAGGAAGATATGGTGGTAGTATTTACAATTTGATCCAATTTCTCCCCACCATGCTTTGCCACCGGCGGTGACTGAGAGGGTGGCTCCGTGCTGTGTTGAGATGGATGAAGTGCTTGCACATGGTCAACACTGTCACATTCAATGCACTTAATAACAGCTTTACAATCATTAGCAAAATATTCTGTGGAAGCACAACATTTGTAACATATCCCAAATTTTGTCAGAAGCTCTTTGCGTTCCTGAAGCGGTTTCTTTCTGAAGCCAGTGCATTTCTTGAGGATGTGGCTTCTTGTGAATTGGGCATAGACGATTTGGATTTTCAATTTTCTCACCTTGACAGCTCTAATGTGGAGATAATGTAGGTGCAGGAAGAACATCAGTCTTTTTTACTGATACTGGTCCTTTACGATTCCTGAAGTTAGAGCGTGGACTGTCATACTTAGGAGAAGATGAATTAAGACCGCCAGACTAACTGTAGAAGAAGCATGGGTCATTCTTGGACTCTGCAATGTTCCTTATGAACTCACAGAAGTAGGAGAATGGAGGAAAGGAAACATGATACTCCCTTTTATATCTCGACCCGAGGGCTGTCCACTTTTCTTGAATGTTGTATGGCATCTTGGAAACTATTAGGTTTACCCCACAAGCAGTGTCTAGGTAACTGAGGCCAAGTGAGTAAGTGTCTGCTTTGGCCAGCTGGAGCTCCAAGAGTAGATCACTGAGTTCTTGGAATTTCTCGTGGTCTTTGCCGGATATTTTTGGGAAACTTTGAAGCCGTGTAAATAGAGCATTCTCTATGGCTTCTGGACTGCCATAACTCCGTTCTAGTCTCTCCCAAGCAGCCACTAGACCTGCCACAGGATTTGCAATATGAACAGCTTTGAGTCTCTTGACATGTCCTGTAGAATGCGGGCGAAGCCATCTGACTAGCAGATCCAGTTCTTCTGCAGCTGTAATACCAATGTCATCAATTGACGTTCTGAAGGCACATTTACAGGATCTGTAGTTCTCAGGCCGGTCATCAAACCTGGTGAGGCCTGTTTTAGTAAGTTCGCGGACCTCTGTATCTTTGTATTGAGGTCGCAGAGGTGTACGGTCTTGGAGCATTGTGATGTGTGAAGGAGATAAAGGATTCAGCATGGGTGTAGGACTGTACTGACCTCGAATGCAGGGATCTGCAGAAGGATCTGTGCTTTGTTGCGCTGGAGGAACATCTGAACTGTCAGGAATGTTAGTGGCAATCAGAGATTCGCTGTTTTGGCTTAGCACATAGTCTCTTGCATTCTTAACAGGGTCTTCTACATCCACTCCACTTAATCTGGAGCTGCTTCTTTCACTTCCGCTAGCAGCTTGTTCTAGAACCTTTAATCTTGCCATGGCAGTGGCATGTTCACATTGTTTGTGCAGGGTTTCCATCTCGGCTTTTTTGCATGCTGTCTCTGCTTCCATAGCTGCCCTGTTCTGTGCTGTCTCTGCTTCCATAGCTGCCCTTTTCTGTGCTGTCACTGCTTCCATAGCTGCCCTTTTCTGTGCTGTCACTGCTTCCATAGCTGCCCTTTTCTGTGCTGTCTCTGCTTCCATAGCTGCCCTTTTCTTTGCTGTCTCTGCTTCCATAGCTGCCCTTTTCTGTGCAAACTCTGCCTGTATTCTAGTAGCCTCAGGTTCTTCATGTGCTCTTATAAGCCATTCACTGAGCATGGAATATCTTGAAGATCGTGACTTAGATGATCTTTTGGAATGCCTAGTAGATTTGCAAACACAGGATGATGTTTCCTGCAGTTACATGGTTTTTGACACTAATTTGGACTTCGTTTCACACATCAGGTTTTCATGTTCAATATTAAGGCGTTGGAAGCTGAGCAATTCTTGTAGAAAATCTAGGGTATTAAGCTTCAGTAAGAGATGAAAAGATGAAAAGAGGTGAAAAGATGATAACCTTACAGAGCTGATGCAGAGAATGAGGATACAGTGCTTCAGTCAAACAGAAAGATGGAGAATGCTAGAAGGAGGGAGGAGCTAAAAGCCTCAGAGCACAAATACAGGGAGACAAGAGGGACAAACTTAAGAACAATGCAAAGCAGTAATAGAAATTACAATACTAATTATAAACCATGAAGTCATGGGACATGACACTTTGGGACAAGATTTTTTTTTTATTTTATGGGATGCTGGATATGCCTTTTCCTATTATCCATGATACCTTAAGTTTATTTTTAGGTAATCTTTACATTACATTTTTTTCCAAAAATAATAATAATAATATGAGTGAAAATAGTAATAAAAAAAGTCTGTTTTCCCATTTTTTTTAATTTAGTTTTTTTGTGTAATTGTGTCACTTTTCTGTCACAGACATTTATATATAGGTGGTGTCAAGTCTTAAGGTTGTTGGGGCCAGTGATAAAAGTTGTGGTTTGGGCTGTAACTGTTCTTTAAAAAAAAAAAAATTAAAATAAATTATTATTTATTTTACATATTGTGCCCCCGTAAGATTAAGAGAACTTGGGGGGCATTTTTTTAAAAAACGCCTTTTTTTTTCTTTGCTGGTTTCCCCTGTAGCTGATATTTTCGCCCCAGTTCCAGGGAAAGCACATTCCCTGAAATAACTGCAGAGCTGATCTTGGTCTGATAAGACCAAGCAGCTCCTGCAGTTACCAGACCCCGGCAGTTATGTGACCTCCGATGCCATGAAGCCTAGAGGCTTCCTGGTAGTCTGTGTCTACATTGCTCATTAAGTGCTGTACATACATTGAATGAGAAGGCAGAGTTAGTAATTATCCGGCCCTGGCTTCTCAGTGGAGAACCCGACTGCTGCTGACGGCCAGGTCTCCACCCTCGCAGCTGCTGACAGATGTTGCCCTCCCAACTATATGTAGTCAACAAACAGTTAGCATCTAGTTAACATAAAAAACATAGAGCACCATGGTTCACTCCGAACTGGGCAGAGCAAATGAGACACAAAAAATGTAACCTTATTGTAAGAGAAACAAGGGTCTTTTATTTTTTACTAAATCAGCGCCATTGTGGGCATTGACGCCAATATGGGTGACAAGTCTTACAAGGTGAATGTGAGTTTGACTGCAAAACTTTGCACTATTTATTCTATTTGATGCTGATATTTTCTGGTATAAGTACAGAGTGATTCAGAAAGGATGGGGCTGGTAGTTACAGTAGCATCAGTGGCAAATATCCAGTGACCAGCAAGCTTTTATTTTGTAGAGTCAAATGTACAATGTGCTTCCATAATGTGAGATAAGATGGCGACATCTTGTCAAATAGTCTCCAAAAAAATGGGAACTTAGCAAGAGAACAAAGAGTGACTTTTAATGACTATATTTACTATTTGGCCATAGGCAAACTTAAACTCTATCAGTTCTCAATCTTTAAAGCACTAAAACTTAACTTTTATTATGTATAACACTTAACCTCGATACACACTATTTAAAAACCTGATTAAAATGTCATGACATTTTAATTTGTCATTTCTCACCTCTTTCTACAGTGTTACCCGCTGCAGCGGGTTTCACAAGGATGACTGCCCAAGTAGGAGGTTTTTTTACATCCCTTATTGGAGTTAGTAAATCACTGTGTATATATAAGGTTCCCCTGTCAATAGGTGGTGTTGCACCAGACTTGATAATAGAAAAGGAGTTATTCCTTCACAATTAGAAAGGGATAAATTGAGAGGTTAGAAATCAGATTTTTAAATAATGTGTATCGAGGTTAAGTGTTATACATAATAAAAGTTACGTTTTAGTGCTTTATAGCTTGAGAACTGATAGAGTTTAAGTTTGCCTATGGCAAAATAGTAAATATAGTCATTAAGATGGCGACATCAGAGCAAAAAAGCTCTTACTCCAACCACAAACAGTTACCAGTATCTCTTTATAATTGTCATGCAGTTACTATCCACCATCTACTAACCGACCTCACCCTGCCATTTCTGTCTGAGTGTGTGGCACCACCATAACTCTTGTGCAGCAGGCCCACTGTCTTGGAGTTATACTAGATTCTGATCTGTCCTTCATCCACTATATCCAATTCCTTGCCCGATCCTGTCACCTGCACCTCAAGAACATCTCCAGAATCCTTTCTTTAATCACTATGGAAACAACTCAAACTCTCATTGTTGCTTTCATTAATTCTCATCTTGACTCCTGTAACTCCCTGCTTATCAGTCTCCTTCTCTGCACACTCTCCCCTCTCCAATCTGTCCTGAATACAGCAGCCAGGCTCGTCTTTCTTTCCAGCCGCTATACTGATGCCTCTACCCTGTGACAGTCACTGCACTGGTTGCCCATTCAGTATAGAATACAACATAAACTCATCGCTCTGACCCATAAAGCTCTTCATAGCGCTGCACCCCCTACATCTCCTCCCTCATCTCTCTCTACCACCTTACCCGGTCTCTCCACAATGCTGCACCCCCTACATCTCCTCCCTCATCTCTGTCTACCACCCTACCCGTTCTCTCCATAAGGCTGCACCCCCATACATCTCCTTCCTCATCTCTGTCTACCACCTTACCCACTCTCTCCACAGTGCTGCACCTCCCTACATCTCCTCCTTCATCTCTGTCTACCACCCTACCCGGTCTCTCCACAACGCTGCACCCCTACATCTCCTCCCTCATCTCTCTCTACCACCCTACCCGGTCTCTCCACAGTGCTGCACCCCTTACATCTCCTCCCTCATCTCTCTCTACAACCCTATACGGTCTCTCCACAGCGCTTCACTCCCTACATCTCCTCCCTCATCTCTCTCTACCACCCTATCTGGTCTCTCCACAGTGCAGCACCTCCCTACATCTCCTCCTTAATCTCTGTCTACCACCCTACCCGGTCTCTCCACAGTGCTGGACCCCCTTCATCTCCTCCCTCATCTCTCTCTACCACTCTACCCGCTCTCTCCACAGTGCTGCACCTCCTACATCTCCTCCCTCATCTCTGTCTACCACCCTATCCGATCTCTCCACAGCGCTGCAGCCCCTACATCTCCTCCCTCATCTCTGTCTACCACCCTACCCGGCCTCTCCACAGTGCTGCACCCCATTCATCTCCTCCCTCATCTCTGTCTACCACCCTACCCGGACTCTCCACAGTACTGCACCCCCTACATCTCCTCCCTCATCTCTGTCTACCACCCTACCCGCTCTCTCCACAGGGCTGCACCCCCCAACATCTCCTCCCTCATCTCTTGCTACCACCCTACCCGCTCTCTCCACAGCACTGCACCCCCTACATCTCCTCCCTCATCTCTGTCTCCCACCCTACCTGCTCTCTCCACAGCACTGCACCCCACTACATCTCCTCCCTCATCTCTGTCTACCACCTTACCCGGTCTCTCCATAGCGCTGCAACCCCATACATCTCCCCCCTCATCTCTGTCTACTACCCTACCCGATCTCTCGACAGCGCTGTACCCCATACATCTCCTCCCTCATCTTTCTCTACCACCCTACCCGCTCTCTATAGCGCTGCACACCCTACATCTCCTCCCTCATCTCTGCCTACCACCCTACACCGTCTCTCCACAGCGCTGCACTCCGTTACATCTCTCCCCTCATCTCTGTCTACCACCCTACCCGGTCTCTCCACAGTGCTACACCCCATTCATCAACTCCCTCATCTCTGTCTACTACCCTACCCGGTCTCTCCACAGCGCTGCACCTCTACATCTCCTCCCTCATCTCTGTCTACCACCTTATCCGGTCTCTCCATAGCGCTGCACCCCCATTCATCTCCTACCTCATCGCTGTCTACCACCTTACCCGGTCTCTCCATAGCGCTGCAACCCCATACATCTCCTCCCTCATCTCTGTCTACCATCCTACCCGGTCTCTCCACAGCGCTGCACCCCCTACATCTCCTCCCTCATCTCTGTCTACCACCCTACCTTGTCATGGGGGCTGGCGCGGGTGCCGTCGCCCCCTGCGGCTGCCCCCCTGCCCGCCGGCTCACTTATCTGTCCACGCTCCTGTGCACGCTGCTCCTGCATGTCCCGGCCGCCGCGCGCGTACCCACTGCTTAGGGCGCGCGTGCGACGGCTGGTCTGGATTTAAAGGGCCAGCGCACCGGTAATTAGTCTATTGCCGGCCGCTGGTCCTATATAATCTGCCAGATTGTTGCTGTGCGTTAGAGAGTCTAGAGAGTATTGGAGTTCCGTTTGATTACCCATGTACCAGTCCGTTGCACTACGTTTCCTGACCTTGCCTGTTTGCCGCCTGCCCTGACCGTCTGCCTGTCTCTGACCACGAACCTCTGCCGCCTGCCCTGACCTCCGGCCTGTCCCCGACTTCGCCTCTGGATTATGATTCTGTACCACGCATTACCCCGGCCGCCATCGCAAGCAAGTCAAGTCAGGGGTAGCGACCTGGTAGCCTCACGCCGCAGCAAGTCCATTCCGCTTTTTGACGGGCTCTGGTGAATACCGGGGGCTACTTAGACTCCGCTCCCTGGCGTGGCTTAACTATCATCGCTTGCGGTGGTCCAGCGAATCCACCAAACCTGTTACAGTACAATCTGGCCATGGATTCCGCCAGGGTACCTTTGCCCGAGCTCCGGGACGTCAAGACGGCTGTCACCCAGCAGAGTCAGCGTATTGGCCAGCTCACGGCCATAATGCAGAACCTTGCGGCCCGTCTACCTCGACCTGCGGTTGCTACTGCCACTCCAGCACCAGTTGCTACTGCACCGGGACCATCTCTGCCTCTGCCGCTTCCCTCACGCTATGAAGGTGACCTCAAGAAGTGTCGTGGCTTCATCAGTCAATGCTCCATCCACATTGAGATGTTGGGGCACCAATTCCCTACCGAGCGCGCTAAAGTGGCCTTCATAATTAGCCTCTTATCGGGGGAAGCCTTGGCCTGGGCCACTCCACTATGGGACCGAGGAGATCCGTTAACGGCAAATCTGCAAACCTTTCTCCAGGGGTTCCGCACCATCTTCGAGGAACCTGGCCGCATCTCCTCCGCTGCCGCAGCTCTGCTCCGTCTCCGTCAGGGCGACTCTACCGTGGGTCAGTACTCCGTTTCTGCACCCTAGCCTCTGAGCTGGACTGGAATAATGAGGCTTTGGTGACAACCTTCTGGCAAGGCCTCTCTGGGCGAATTAAAGACGAGCTCGCTGGTCGAGACCTGCCATCCGCTCTGGACGAACTGATTCGGTTGGCCCCAAATTGCTTTTCGGTTTGCGAGAGACAAAAAACCCTCCCCCCCAACGGAGGCGCCCAAACCCCACCCCGGGCTACCTCGTTGGCTCCCTTTTCCAACGACCTCCACCCCTCCGTCAAGGGTTCCCGAGGATGACCCATGCAGGTGGAAGAGTCCCCCTGCCCCCAGGGAAACGCCTTCAGCCTCAGAGGCGTTGTTGCTTTACGGGGGCGGGTTCGGGCCCACTTCTTTGGGGTCTGTTCCAGTGCCCCAGGTTCACTCCCCGCATTGGGGGTCAAGAAGGCATCCCTGGGTTTTGTGGCCTCCCCCGCCGGCCTTTTTCCCTTACCCTGTGGAGTGTCGCCGGACAGCACCTTTAACCACCACCTTCCTTAAATTCGAGGTCCGGGGAAAATTTTTTGTCAGCCAGCTTTGGGTGTCCAAGTTTGTCCCCGGTGACCCCACTGAGAAACCCTGTTCGTCTTTTCCCGTTTTGCGAATGCCTAAAGGACGCTTTTCGGTTCTGCACTGCGCCCCTCACCTTCAGATTGGGCTCTATACAAGGAAATTGGACTCCTCGTTCGCCTCGCTCCCCCTCTGAAATCTCCTGGGCCTCCCTTGGTTTGCAAACCACGCTCCGACTTAACTGGAACAGGGGCGGATTATCCTTTGGGGGGTCCACTCCACCTCGCGATGTCTTCCGTACCCGCCGGTCCCGACCCCCTTGTAAAGTTTTCGAACCTCTCCCGGGTCTCCCCGCCCCTACCAATCTACCCCGACGTTTTTTTCTGAAAGCGGGCCGAAACTCTTTCACCGCACCCCCCGTTGACGTCCTATTGCCCTAAACCCCCGGGTAGTACTCCTCCCCGAGCAGATCTACCCTCTTTGGGCCCCGGGAGACTAAGGCATGCAGAGTAATCCCGGGGAATCCCGTAAAGGCTTTTTTCGCAAGTCTTCCTCGCCTGTGGGGGCTGGTTTCTTCTTTGTTGAAAAGAAAGATGGAACTCTCCGGCCCTGTATCGATAATCGGGGACTTAACAAAATCACTATAAAAAATTGATACCCCCTGCCTCTGATCTCAGAGCTTTTTGATCGCCTACACGGCGCAAATTTTTTTTCCAAGTTGGAGCTACGTGGAGCATACAACTTGATTCGTATCCGTGAAGGCGACGAGTGGAAGACGGCCTTTAATACCCGAGATGGCCATTTTGAATATCTCGTCATGCCATTTGGCCGCTGCAATGCTCCGGCGGTGTTCCAGAATTTCGTCAATGAGATCTTCCGCGATCTCCTCTACGTCTGTGTTATCATCTACCTAGATGACATCTTAATCTTCTCTCCTGATCTGGAAACTCACCGCCACCACGTCTGCCAGGTACTCAAACGTCTCCGCGACCACCAGTTATATGCCAAACTGGAGAAATGCCTGTTTGAACACACCTCGTTGCCATTCCTGGGGTACAACGTCTCGGATCAGGGTCTCCAGATGGATCCCTCTAAGCTGTCTGCAGTCTTACAGTGGCCTCGACCCGTGGGCCTTCGCTCTATCCAACGTTTTATGGGGTTTGCAAATTATTACAGACAGTTCGTCCCGCATTTCTCCACGCTCGTGGCCCCGCTGGTGGCCATTACGAAGAAAACTGCCATCCCCAAATCCTGGCCTCCAGAAGCCCAAGAAGAATTTGATCACCTTAAGTCAGCATTTGCTTCTGCTCAAGGTCTGTCTCGCCTGGACCCGCAGCGTCCATTCGTCCTAGAAGTGGACGCTTCCTCAGTAGGTGCAGGCGCTATTCTCCTACAGAAGACATCCTCTGGGAAACTACGTACTTGCGGCTTCTTCTCAAAAACCTTCATCCCAGCTAAAAAGAATTATACTATTGGTGATCGCGAATTACTGGCCATTAAGTTATCCTTAGAAGAATGGTGGCACTTGTTGGAGGGACCTCGCCACCCCATCGATATATTCACCGATCACAACAATCTTCTCTATCTGCAGTCTGCCCAACGACTGAAACATCGGCAAGCCAGGTGGTCACTCTTTTTCGCCCGCTTTGATTTTCTTCTTCACTTTTGGCCAGCTGGGAAGAACGTTAGAGCAGATGCCCTCTCTAGATCCTCGGACACAGTGGGCTTGGAGCCGCCTCTGCAGCACATAATTCCTCCTGAACGTCTCCTCACGGCGGCCCCCGTGGACCCTCAACATCTGCCTCCTGGGAAGACCTACGTACGCCCTGCCACGCGGCCTTGTATCCTGAAGTGGGGACATGCCTCACGAACAGCGGGTCATCCTGGAGTCCATAAGTCGCTGCAGCTAATCTCCCGTTATTATTGGTGGCCCACTCTCGCTCAAGATGTTAGAGACTTTGTCCTGGCCTGTACCTCCTGTGCCCGTAATAAAGTCCCTCATCTCAGACCCGCGGGTCTGCTTCAGCCTCTCCTGGTGCCAGAAAGACCTGGGTCCCATGTAGCCATGGACTTTGTTACGGACCTCCTGGCCTCCTCTGGAAACACTGTCATCTGGGTGGTGACAGATAGATTTTCGAAGATGGCTCACTTTGTTCCCCTGCCCGGGTTACCCTCTGCTCCTCAGCTGGCCCAGCACTTTTTCCACCACATTTTTCGGTTACACGGTCTTCCGTTGCATATTGTCTCGGATAGGGGGGTCCAGTTTGTTTCGAGATTCTGGCGGGCTCTATGTGGGCAGTTGCAGATTCAGCTAGACTTCTCGTCGGCTTACCACCCTCAAACTAACGGGCAGGTAGAGAGGGTTAACCAAGTGTTAGGTACCTACCTACGACATTTTGTTTCTGCCCGTCAGGATAATTGGTCCGACCTCCTCCCCTGGGCGGAATTCTCTTATAATTCACTAGACTCGGAGTCCGCTGGGGCCTCTCCCTTTTTTGTTGTGTCTGGGCTACATCCCCGCCCGTCCCTCCCTCTGGCTACCTCGTGTCATGTTCCTGCCGTGGATGCCCAAGTGCGTGACATCAAGGCACTCTGGCAAGCCACACGACAGGCCCTTTTACGGGCCTCCGCTCACACCAAAGTCCAGGCCGAAAGGTACCGTAGACCTCCGTGCCTGTTTAAGCCAGGTGATAGAGTTTCGTTGTCCGCCAAATATATTCGTTTCAAGGTGCCCAGTTCTAAGTTAAGTATTTTGGCCCTTTTGTTGTACTTCGGCAACTAAACCCGGTGTCCTACAAGCTCCGCTTGCCTCCTACTCTGCGTATCCCGAACGCCTTTCATGTTTCGCTCCTCAAGCCTGTGGTGCTGAATCGCTTCTCCCGTGGATCTGTCTCGCCTTCTCCTGTGGCCAACACTGATAACATCTTTGAGGTCAAGGAGGTGCTTGCGGAGAAAACAGTGAGGGGGAAGCGGTTATTTCTGGTTGACTGGAAAGGGTTCGGGCCGGAGGAGCGTTCGTGGGAACCTGAAGCTAATCTGTCACCTGACCTCCTCTCTAAATTCCGTAAAAAGAAGGGGGGACCGAAGGGGGGGGGGTACTGTCATGGGGGCTGGTGCGGGAGCCGCGCCCCCGCGACGATCCCCCTGCTGCCCTGGCTCCGGCTCACTTACCCGTCCACGCTCCTGTGCACGCTGCTCCTGCCTGTCCCGGCCGCCGTGCGCATACCCGCTGCTTAGAGCATACGCGCGACGGCTGGTCTGGATTTAAAGGGCCAGCGCACCGGTAATTAGTCTATTGCCGGCCGCTGGTCCTATATATTGTACATGCCCCCTGCACTCTCTGCCAGATTGTTGGTGTGCGTTAGAGAGTCTAGAGAGTATTGGAGTTCCGTGTGATTACCCGTGTACCAGTCCGTTCCGCTACGTTTCCTGACCTTGCCTGTTTGCCGCCTGCCCTGACCGTCTGCCTGTCTCTGACCACGAACCTCTGCCGCCTGCCCTGACCTTCTGCCTGTCCCCAACTACGTCTCTGGATTACGATTCTGTACCACGCATTACCCCGGCCGCCATCGCAAGCAAGTCATGTCAGGGGTAGCGACCTGGTAGCCTCACGCCGCAGAAAGTCCATCCCGCTTTGCGGCGGGCTCTGGTGAATACTGGGGGCTACTTAGACTCCGCTCCCTGGCGTGGCTTAACTATCATCGCTTGCTGTGGTACAGCGAATCCACCAAACCCGTTAAATACCTGGTCTCTCCACGGCGCTGCACCTCCCTACATCTCCTCCCTCATCTCTGTCTACCACCTTACCCGGCCTCTCCACAACGCTGCACTCCCTACATCTCCTCCCTCATCTCTGTCTACCACCCTACCCAGTCTCTCCACAGTGCTTCACCCCTACATCTCCTCCCTCATCTCTGTCTACCACCCTACCCGGTCTCTCCACAGTGCTGCACCCCCATTCATCTCCTCCCTCATCTCTGTCTACCACCCTACCTGGTCTCTCCACAGCACTGCACCCCCCTACATCTCCTCCCTCATCTCTGTCTACCACCTTACCTGGTCTCTCCACAACGCTGCACTCCCTACATCTCCTCCCTCATCTCTCTCTACCACCCTACCCGCTCTCTCCACAGCGCTGCAACCCCTACATCTCCTTCCTCATCTGTGTCTACCACCCTACCCAGTCTCCCCACAGTGCTGCACCATATACATCTCCTCCCTCATCTCTGTCTACCACTCTATCCACTCTCTCCACAGTGCTTAACCCCCTACATCTCCTCCCTCATCTCTGTCTACCACCCTATCCGATCTCTGCACAGCGCTGCACCCCCTACATCTCCTCCGTCATCTCTGTCTACCACCCTACCCGGTCTCTCCACAGCGCTGCACACCTACATCTCCCCCCTCATCTCTGTCTACCACCCTACCGGATCTCTCGACAGCGCTGCACCCCCTACATCTCCTCCCTCATCTTTCTCTACCACCCTACCCACTCTCTCTATAACACTACACACCCTACATCTCCTCCCTTATCTCTGCCTACCACCCTACACCATCTCTCCACAGCGCTGCACTCCTCTACATCTCTTCCCTCATCTCTGTCTATCACCCTTCCCGGTCTCTCCACAGTGCTGCAACCACTAAATCTCCTCCCTCATCTCTGTCTACCACCCTACCCGCTCTCTCCACAGCACTGCACCCCCTACATCTCCTCCCTCATCTCTGTCTATCACCTTACCCGGTCTCTCCACAACGCTGCACTCCCTACATATCCTCCCTCATCTCTCTCTATCACCCTACCAGCTCTCTCCACAGCACTGCACCCCCTACATCTCCTCCCTCATCTCTGTCTCCCACCCTACCTGCTCTCTCCACAGCACTGCACCCCCCTACATCTCCTCCCTCATCTCTGTCTACCACCCTAACCGGTCTCTCCACAGCGCTGCACCCTATACATCTCCCCTATCATCTCTGTCTGCCACCCTACCCGGTCTCTCCAAAGTGCTGTACACCCCTACATCTCCTCCCTCATCTCTCTCTACCACCCTACCTGTTCTCTCCAAAGCTCTGCACCCCCTTCATCTCCTCCATCATCTGCGTCTACCACCCTACCCACTCTCTCCATAGCGCTGCACACCCTACATTTCCTCCCTCGTCTCTGTCTACCACCCTACCCAGTCTCTCCACAGCGCTGCACCCCCCTACATCTCCTCCCTCATCTCTGTCTACCACCCTACCCGATCTCTCCACCACACTGCACTCCCTACATCTCCTCCCTCATCTCTGTCTACTTCCCTACCCGCTCTCTCCGCTCTGCTGATGATATCAAATTACATTCCTCAATAATCCGAACCTCCAAACCCCCCTCCCAAGACACGTGCGGAAAACCTTTTTCTCGGGAACATCTACCTTGGGCGATCGGGCACACTCAGAACCCAAAACTTTAAGGGGGCCCTGAAATACATTTTTCTCACCTGGCCTACCAAAACCCCCTAATGGCTACACCCCCCCCCCCCCAGCCCCCCCCCTCCTATTCATTCTTTTGGGCATTAACTGAAATAAATTACTGTCAAGGGGGCATCCATCCAATTATACAAAAAACAACCCGTTTTTATGTCACAGGGTGGACCATTGTAAATCTAGCACTTCTTACCTTCGTCCTCTCGTACACCCTAATAGATTGTAACTCTTGCTCTTGGTCTCTCTGTTAGTACTTTTTTTTGTGCAATGTCTGTCTTTTGTCTGTACCTAAGCCCCAAAATTGTAAATGCTCGATTATTTGGAGCTCTATAAAAAAAATTATTGTTCTTATTATTTTATACATAATACAAGGGAGCAAATATCTACCCACACATCAATCATAAAAGGGCAACCAAAAAAACCCCCATATACAAAGACCAACTTTACCAAATGCTACTCCCCTGTTTATAGCACAGAACCCCCCGCAAAAAACCCTTTTACTACACTGAAAAAAAATCAGTATTCAAAGACCAATATTACTTCCATACAGTGACCAATTTTGGGGAGACACCATTTAGACAGGCTCGAGACTGATATTACCTCCATACAGTGAAAATAATGGTAAACCATTTTACACAGGGTCTAGAGACTGTATTCCCTCCTACAGTGACTAAAGTGGTAGACACCAGTGTACACAGCTCTGCGACTGTATATTACCCCATACAAAGGGCCAAAGGGGGAGGCACCAGTTACACAGCCTCTGCAGACTTTATTCCCCATACAGTGACCAAATGGTAGACACCATTTAGACCCGGCTTTTGAGACTGTAAAAAAAAACCTCCATACAGTTACCATAAGTGGTAGACACCATGTACACAGGCTCTGCAGACTGTATATTACCCCATACGAACCATAAGTGGTAGATTTTCCCAAATTTCACCCGGTTTTGCGACTGTAATTACCTCCATACGTGACCATAAGTGGTAATTCCAGTGAACACAGGCTCTGCCGATGACATTACCACCATACAGTGAAAATATTGTGGTAGACACCCGTTACACAGGGTCAGAACTTTTATCACCTCCATACAGTGACCATATTGCTAGACCCATGTTCACAGGCTCGCAACTGTATATTACCTCCAACAGTGACCATAAAGTGGGGATTCCCGTGTACACAGGCTCGCGACTGTATATTTACCACCATACAGTGCCAAAATAGTGGTAGGCACCATGTACACAACACGCAGACTGAATACCTCCATACAGTTACCAAAAGTGTGGACACCATGTACCAGCCCCTGCAGATGTATATTACCTCCATACAGTGACCATATGTGGGAGATTCCCCGACACACCACAACTGTAATTACCTCCATACAGTGACCATAAGTGGGAGACCCATGTACAAGCTCTGCAAATTAAAACCTCCAAAAAAACAGGGACCATAAATTGGGGAAAAACCGGTCCGATCAGAACTGTATTTTACCCCATACATTACCCTAAAAGTGGAGCCCCCCCAGTGTACAAAACCCCCAACAAAAATTACCCCATAAGTGAATCTTGGGTAGACAAGGAAAGGTTGGAGATGGGAAATATTACCACCATTAGGGGACCAAAAAATGGGAACACCAGTGTAAAGTTTGCAGAAACTGTATTTCCTCCCCCAAAATTACCAATAAAATAACACATGTACAAGGGGTTGCAACTGTATATTATCCATAAAAGACCATATTGAGAAAAAGGTTATTTAGGGGAGACAACCGGGGAACGGGGTCTGCAGACTGTATATTACCCCAAAACATTAACCATAAGTGGTAAAAACAAACCATTTTACCAGGGCCTTCAGAACGTTATTTTTTCATAAAGTGACCAAAGTGGGAAGACCATTGTGCACGGCTTTGCAAATGTAATTACCCACCCAATACCATATAGGGGTAGAACCCTGGAAAATTAGGCTCTGGCCCCTTTAAAAAATTACCTCCATTAGGCCCATATTTGGTAAACCCAATTACACAAGCTGCAATGGTTTTTTACCACCCCTTTTCAGATCCCTATAAAGGGAGATTCCCTGTACACAGGGCCTGCAAACTGAATAATACCAACCCCTACAGTTCCTAAGTGTAAAACACCAGTTACAAGGCTCTGCAAACTTATATTACCAACATACATGACCATAAAAGGAAGACCCCAGTGTACACAGGTTCTTCAGACTGTATATTACCCCCCAAAAATGACCAATAGTGGCAAAACCCCGTGGTGCACAGGCTTTGCAGAAAGTAAAATTACAACCACCCTGACCATAATATGGGAGAACCAGTGAACCAGGGTCGCTTAAGAAAAATTACCTCCATGATGCCCATATTTTTGGGTAATTAAACCAGGACACAAGCTCCAAACGTAAAAACCACGGAGGAAAATGAAAAACCCCCCCCCCAACCCGACCATTTTTTAAAAAATTCTTGAGGAATAGGACTTTAAAATAAGCCCCCACCCGCTCAAAAAAAAGCTGGGACTCAGATCCTCAAAGAGTCCTCAGTAACCTCGTTAGCACCTGCCAAGGTCAAGGTGGACATGGGCTCCAAGATATAAAGTATCAAAAAAATTACAAAACTGGGTCAAATTCCCAAAAGAATTTTGGGAAAAACCCACCCCTCACACACACCCCAGTTTCATATAAATTTTTGATTTGAAAGCGCCCACACACATAGCTTCACTTACCCCCCCCCCCCGTTTAGACCCATGGCAGGGAAAGATGGGATCTGAAACCTAAAGGGGAAAATTTTTGGGTAGTACCAGGTTACACAGGGTCTGCAACGAAATTACCTATCATGACCCTATATGGTGACACAAGTGTACAAGGGTCTGCAACGTATATTACCTCCCCTCCATACAGTGACCATTATGGGTACAAACCCGGAACACAGGCTCTGCAAAACTGTAATTACCCCCATACAGGACCAATAGTGGTAGTCACCGTGTTAAAAAGGGCCTGCAGACGTAAAATACCTCCATACAGTGACCATATAAAAGGTAAATACCAGTGTACATAGCTCACAAATGTATATCACCACCATAAACCCAAAGCCATGTAGTTTGGAGACACCAGGGACCCCAGGCTCTGCAGACTGAATTTTTTCCTCCATACGTGACCAAATAGTGGGAAAAAAAATAGGGACACAGGCTCGCAGACTGTATATTAAACCCCCCTACATGACCATGCAGTTGTGACACCGGGACATAGCTCGCAGACGAAATTTTCCACCATACAGTGACCATATAGTGTAACACCAGTGTACACAGGCTCTGCAGACTTTTAATAACCCCCATACAGTCCATGCAGTTGTAGACACCGTGTTCCCTAAGCTATCAACTGTATATTACTTCCCTACAGTGACCAAATAGTGGTAACAACAGGTTTAACGGCCTGCAGACTTTAAACCTCCCCCAGACGTATATTACCTCCATACATTGAACCCTAAAGTGGTAGAAAGCATGTACCAGGCTCACAGATTTTAATTACCCCAACAGTGACCCTATAGTGGGGAAACACCAGTGTACACAGGGTCTTTCCCGACCCCGTAAAATTTTTCCCTTTCCCTAAAGTGAAAACCCTATTTTTGGGAGAAAACCAGTGTACAAGCCTGGGAGACTGTAAATTTCCCCCCCCTACAGTGGGCCCTTTTTTTGTGGAATTTTCCCCCCTGTAGACAGGCTCTGCAGAACCCGTAATTACATCCAAAAAAAAATTAAAATTTTTAGACTACAGTGTACACAGGCCCCGCAGACTGTATAATTCCCCATTTTTAGTGACCCCAAAAATGGTAAAAACACCAAAATGTTCAAAAGGGTCCCCGCCGGGCTGTAAAGTTAAACCCCCATAAAACGACCCCTATAAATGAAAACCAAAACCCGTGAACTTTTGGGTCGCAAAAATGTAAATTAACCCCCAAAAGTGCCCCCCTATTAAAGGGGTTTTTAAAAACTAGTGTACACCCGGGCCGCAGACTTTAATTTCCACCAAAGCCAAAGGAAAACCAATAGGGGGTTTGGGTTCCCCCTTTTTCACAGGCTTCCTGCAAAACTGAAATTTTTTAACCCCCATAATAGTTTCTAAAGACACCATTTTACACAAGCTCTGCAACTGGTTTTTTTACCTCCAAACAGGGGTTAACCCATAAATGGGGAGACACCAGGGGTTTAAAAAGACTCTGCAACTTGGATAAAACCTCCCCTACCCGTTTCCCCCCATATTAAATGGGATTTACCCCGTGTTCACAGGGTCTGGGAACGTATTTAACCCCCCATAACTTAAAACCCTATAGGGGTAAAACACCAGTGAAAGAGGAAATCTGGCCGACTGTTTTATTTCCTCCATACAGTGACCAACCCATTGGGAGACAAACCAGTGTACAAAACTCCTGCCCCCCTGTATAATTAAACCTCCATAAAAGTCACCAATGTAGGGTAAGGGCAACCCCGTTGAAAACCCTCTCTGCAGAAATGTATAAACCTCTACAAGGACCCTGAATTTTAGGGTAGGGCACCAATGTAAAACAGGCTCTGCACACCGTAATTTAAACCTTTCCCCACAGTGGGCCTTTTTAGTGGTTTGTTACCAATTTTAAAACAGGCTTTCAGGGCTGTATATTACCTCCCAATTTCAGTGGGCCATCTAGTGGGAGACAAAAACCCGTTTACACAGGCTCTACAACGTATAATTTTCCTCCATTACAGTGGGGCCCCTCTAGTTGGGAGAAAAACCAGGTACCACAGGCTTTTGCAACTGAATATAAAACCCCCCATAATTTAAATAATATAGGGGGGTAGGCAACCCCGGGGTACACGGGGCCCACAGACTGTAAAATTACCTCCCCTACAGTTTACCCTATAGTGGTAGACAACCCGTGTAAAACAGGCCTTCAGAAATGTAAATTCCCCATAAAAGTGACATTTAAAATGGTAA
Organism: Phyllomedusa bahiana; assembly: GCA_025379985.1. NCBI lineage: Eukaryota > Metazoa > Chordata > Amphibia > Anura > Hylidae > Phyllomedusa > Phyllomedusa bahiana. The sequence continues at coordinate 116,076 of JAODAL010003053.1, forward strand.
GTACCAGTGAAACACAGACTCTCAAGAAATGTATATTAGCTCAAAAAATACCCCTGTATGGTATGTACCAGTGTACACAGGCTCTATAGACTATATATTACCACTGTGAGGAAAATGACGAAAACACCCCACCCCTCACGCACCAGTTCTTCACCCAGAATTCATTGCAGGATTCAGGACTTTAACTAAACTCCCCCACTGCTCAACACATGTCATTGAGGAAGCACTCAATTAAACAAAAGCAGCCGGGACTCAGACCGTCAAAGAGTCCTTAGTAGCCTCGTTGGCACCTGCCAAGGTAAGGCTGGACTCGGTTCCAAGACACAAAGTATCAAAAACATGTAGCAGACAGCTGGTGCTGAAGTTCCATAAAGAATTATGGAATAACCGCACATCACAGGCACACCCCAGTTTCATATTTTTTAATATGAAAGCCTCCCACACGCATAGCTGTCACTCCCTAGCTTGTAGGACCCATGGGTAGTGAAAGACGGAAGGCTGGTACCCGAAACAGAGCAGCAACGCAGTGTTTGATACCCAGTCATAGCTGAGGCCCATTCAGTTCTGATGGTACCACCACCTTGGCTCTGTCCCATTTCCCTACCAGAATATGGCCCATTTCAGTGTTAGAAGCCGGAACCAGTATGGCCCTGGGAGGAGCGTGTAGACCGTCCCAGGGGTGTGACAGGGTCTGTCGTAGGATTTTCCATGTACAGTTAAAAGTCTGAGCCCACCTGGGTCCAAGTTTGTCTCTATTGGATTGGGAATACATGCACAAGCATTACAGGAACATCCACACAGGACCCATAGGCCACATTCACCCCCCAGGTGTGCCCAGCACAAGGCCAACCTAGAGTAAATAGACACTTCTTACTGCCTCTTTGTCTGTATCCATATCCGTATTTGCACCAATGTATGTATAGTCATATCTCTATGTGTGTATTGTTTGTCAAGTGTGCTCACAAGGCGATTAAATATTTAAACCTTGATCCTTTGATTCAACATGTCCATTTTCTATGTCCCTAAAATATCTCTACCCAAGACACGTTCCTGGCCTGTTATAAGTCTATAATGCGAACGAGGAACTGGTGACAGTCTACCGGGCTGGCAGAGTTCTGTTTCAGCGGGGCAGGTAAACAAGTCTCTCCCAGCTGTTCAGGGTTGTGGGCGAGTGGGATATCCTCTCCAACTCCCTGGGTCGTCCTAGGCAGGAGTTAACTGTGAAACCGTATACAGCTGATCTTGCATAAACCTTGTGGGAGCGCAACGTCACAAAAACACCCGAAGTCAGGTCGTCAACCCTCGAGTGGGCACGGGCTTTCTTGACAAACATCAGTGGCCATGTGGTGGTAGTTACCAGTGTACACATACTCTGGAGACTGTATATTACCTTCATACAGTGACCATATGGTGGTAGATACCAGTGTACACAGGCTCTGTAGACATATAAATGATTACAGGATGGTCACCTACACATATCACAGATAGAGGAGGACCTTCACACGTGGTCCATCAGCAAGATGGTCACCTCCACATATCACAGATAGAGGAGGATCTGCCACACGTGGTCTATCAGCAGGATGGTCACCTCCACATATCAAATATAGAGGAAGATCTGCCACATATGGTCCATCAGCAAAATGGTCACCTCCACATATCACAGATAGAGGAGGATCTGCCACACGTGGTCTATCAGCAGGATGGTCACCTCTACATATCAAATATAGAGGAAGATCTGCCACATATGGTCCATCAGCAAAATGGTCACCTCCACATATCACAGATAGAGGAGGACCTTCACACGTGGTCCATCAGCAAGATGGTCACCTCCACATATCACAGATAGAGGAGGATCTGCCACATGTGGTCTATCAGCGGGATGGTCACCTCCACATATCACAGATAGAGGAGGATCTACCACATGTGGTCTATCAGCAGGATGGTCACCTCCACATATCACAGACATAGGGAGATCTGCCACACGTGGTCTATCAGATAGGATGGTCACCTCCACGTGTCGCAGATAAGAAGGGAAGGGTATCCCAAAGGGCCACATGTGGGGTTCCCCGATCAAGCAAGGGTGGTCACCTCCACATACCACAGACAGAGGAGGATCTGCCACATGTGGTCTATTAGCAGAATAGACACCTCCACATATCACAGATAGAGGTAGACCACGTGTGGCAGATCCACCTCTATCTGTGATATGTGGAGGTGACTATTCTGCTGATAGACCACATGTGGCAGATCCTCCTCTGTCTGTGGTATGTGGAGGTGACCATCCTGCTTATAGACCACATGTGGCAGATCTTCCTCTATCTGTGATATGTGGAGGTGACCATCCTGCTGATAGACCACATGTGGCTGATCTTCCTCTATCTGGGACACGTGGCGGTGACCATCCTATCTGATAGACCACGTGTGGCAGATCTCCCTCTATCTGTGATATGTGGAGGTGACCATCCTGCTGATAGACCACATGTGGCAGATCTTCCTCTATCTGTGATATGTGGAGGTGACCATCCTGCTGATAGACCACATGTGGCAGATCCTCCTCTATCTGTGATATGTGGAGGTGACCATCTTGCTGATGGACCACGTGCGGCAGATCCATCAGCAGGATGGTCACCTCCACATATCAAATATAGAGGAAGATCTGCCACATATGGTCCATCAGCAAAATGGTCACCTCCACATGTCACAGAGGAGGACCTTCACACGTGGTCCATCAGCAAGACGGTCACCTCCACATATCACAGCTAGCAGGAGATCTGCCACACGTGGTCTATCAGATAGGATGGTCACCTCCACGTGTCCCAGATAGAGGAAGATCAGCCACACGTGGTCTATCAGCAGGATGGTCACCTCCACATATCACAGATAGAGGAGAATCTGCCACATGTGGTCTATAGGCAGGATGGTCACCTCCACATATCACAGATAGAGGAAGATCTGCCACATGTGGTCTATAAGCAGGATGGTCACCTCCACATACCACAGACAGAGGAGGATCTGCCACATGTGGTCTATCAGCAGAATAGTCACCTCCACATATCACAGATAGAGGAAGATCTGCCACACATGGTCTATCAGCAGGATGGTCACCTCCACATCACAGACAGAGGAGGATCTGCCACATGTGGTCTATCAGCAGAATAGTCACCTCCACATATCACAGATAGAGGAGGATCTGCCACACGTGGTCTATCAGCAGGATGGTCACCTCCACATATCAAATATAGAGGAAGATCTGCCACATATGGTCCATCAGCAAAATGGTCACCTCCACATATCACAGATAGAGGAGGATCTACCACATGTGGTCTATCAGCAGGATGGTCACCTCCACATATCACAGATAGAGGAGGATCTGCCACATGTGGTCTATCAGATAGGATGGTAGGATGGTAACCTCCACGTGTCACAGATAGAGGAAGATCAGCCACACGTGGTCTATCAGAAGGATGGTCACCTCCACATGTCACAGATAGAGGAAGATCTGCCACACGTGGTCTATCAGCAGGATGGTCACCTCCACATATCACAGATAGACCACGTGTGGCAGATCTTCCTCTATCAGCAGGATGTTCACCTCCACATGTCACAGATAGAGGAAGATCTGCCACACATGGTCTATCAGCAGGATGGTCACCTTCACATGTCACAGATCGAGGAAGATCTGCCACACATGGTTTATCAGCAGGATGGTCACCTCCACATATCACAGATAGAGGAAGATCTGCCACATGTGATCTATCAGCAGGATGGTCACCTCTACATGATACAGATAGAGGAAGATCTGCCACATGTGGTCTATCAGCAGGATGTTCACCTCCACATATCACAGATAGAGGAAGATCTGCCACACGTGGTCTATCAGCAGGATGGTCACCTCCACATATCAAAGATAGAGGAAGATCTGCCACACGTGGTCAATCAGCAGTATGGTCACCTCCACATGTCACAGATAGAGGAGAATCTGCCACATGTGGTCTATCAGCAGGATGGTCACCTCCACATATCACAGATAGAGGAAGATCTGCCACATGGGGGTCTACCAGCAGGATGGTCACCTCCACATATCACAGATAGAGGAAGATCTGCCACATGTGGTCTATAAGCAGGATAGTCACCTCCACATACCACAGACAGAGGAGGATCTGCCACATATGGTCTATCAGCAGAATGCTCACCTCCAAATATCTCAGCTAGACGAGGATCTGCCACACGTGGTCTATCAGCAGGATGGTCACCTCCACATAAAACAGAGGAGGATCTGCCACATGGGGGTCTATCAGCAGGATGGTCACCTCCACATGTCACAGATAGAGGAAGATCTGCCACACGGGGGTCTATCAGCAGGATGGTCACCTCCACATATCACAGATAGAGGAAGATCTGCCACATGTGGTCTATCAGCAGGATGGTCACCTCCACATATCACAGATAGAGGAGGATCTGCCACATGTGGTCTATCAGCAGGATGGTCACCTCCACATATCACAGATAGAGGAGGATATGCGACATGTGGGCTATCAGCAGGACGGTCACCTCTATATATCAAAGACAGAGGAAGATCTGCCACATGTGGTCTATCAGCAGGATGGTGACCTCCACATATCACAGATAGAGGAAGATCTGCCACATGTGGTCTATCAGCAGAATGGACACCTCCACATATTACAGATAGAGGAGAATCTGCCACATGTGGTCTATCAGCAGGATGGTCACCTCCACATATCACAGATAGAGGAAGATCTGCCACACATGGTCTTTCAGCAGGATGATCACCTCAACCTATCACAGATAGAGGAGGATCTGCCACATGTGGTCAATCAGCAGGATGATCACCTCCACATATCACAGATAGAGGAGAATCTGCCACATGTGGTCTATCAGCAGGATGGTCACCTCCACATATCACAGATAGAGGAGAATCTGCCACATGTGGTCTATCAGCAGGATGGTCACCTCCACATATCACAGATAGAGGAAGATCTGCCACATGTGGTCTATCAGCAGGATGGTCACCTCCACATATCACAGATAGAGGAAGATCTGCCACACGTGGTCTTCAGCAGGATGGTCACCCCCCCACATATCACAGATAGAGGACGATCTGCCACATGTGGTCTATCAGCAGGACGGTCACCTCCACATATCACAGATAGAGGAGAATCTGCCACATGTGGTCTATCAGCGGGATGATCACCTCCACATATCACAGATAGAGGAAGATCTGCCACATGTGGTTTTATTTAAAGCCCCCTGGATGCCCGGTCATTTACCTCCACAAAATCACAGATAAAAAGGGGAAGGAAAACCTGGCCCCACACCAAAGGTTCTATTGTAGCAGGATGGTCACCTCCACATCTCACAGATAGAGGGTTTCCGATTCTTGCCCAAAACCATATGGTCTATCAGCAGGATGGTCACCTCCACATATCACAGATAAAGGAAGATCTGCCGCACGTGGTCTATCAGCAGGATGGTCACCTCCATATGTTACAGATAGTGGAGGATCTGCCACATGTGGTCTGTCAGCAGGATGGTCATCTCCACCTATCACAGATAAAGGAAGATCTTCCACACGTGGTCTATCAGCAGGATGGTAACCTCCAAATATCACAGATAGAGGAGGATCTGCCACACGTGGTCTATCAGCAGGATGGTCACCTCCACATATAACAGAGGAGGATCTGCCATACGGGGGAATCTCAGTAGGATGGTCACCTCCACATGTCACAGACAGAGGAAGATCTGCCACACGTGGTCGATCAGCAGGATGGTCACCTCCACATGTCACAGATAGAGGAGAATCTGCCACACGTGGTCTATCAGCAGGATGGTCACCTCCACATATTACAGATAGAGGAGGATCTGCCACATGTGGTCTATCATCAGGATGGTCACCTCCACATATCACAGATAGAGGAAGATCTGCCACACGTGGTCTATCAGCAGGATGGTCACCTCCACATATCACAGACAGAGGAAAATCTGCCACACGTGGTCTATCAGCAGGATGGTCACCTCCACATATCACAGAGGAGGATCTGCCACATGTGGTCTATCAGCAGGATGGTCACCTCCACATGTCACAGATAGATGAAGATCTGCCACATGTAGTCTATCAGCAGGATGGTGTCCTCCACATATCACAGAGGAAGATCTGCCACATGTAGTCTATCAGCAGGATGGTATATTCCACATGCCACAGATAGAGGAAGAACTACAACTTGTGGTCTATCAGCAGGATGGTCACCTCCACATATCACAGATAGAGGAGGATCTGCCACATGTGGTCTATCAGCAGGATGGTCACCTCCACAAATCACAGATAGAGCAGGATCTGCCACACATGGTCTATCAGCAGGATAGTCACCTCCAAATGTCACAGATAGAGGAAGATCTGCCGCATGGCGTCTATCAGCAGGATGGTCACCTCCACATATAACAGATAGACGAGGATCTGCCACATGTGGTCTATCAGCAGGATGGTCACCTCCACATATCACAGATAGAGAAAGATCTGCTACACGGGGTCTATCAGCAGGATGGTTACCTCCACATATCACAGATAGAGGAAGATCTGCCACATGAGGTCTATCAGCAGGATGGTCACCTCCACATGTCACAGATAGAGGAAGATCTGCCACATGTGGTCTATGAGCAGGATGGTCACCTCCATATATCACAGATAGAGGAGGATCTGCCACATGTGGTTTATCAGTAGGATAGTCACCTCCACATGTCAAAGATAGAGGAGGATCTGCCACACGTGGTCTATCAGCAGGATGGTGACCTCCACATATCACAGATAGAGGAAATCTGCCACATGTGGTCTATCAGCAGTATGGCCACCTCCACATATCACAGATAGAGGAAGATCTGCCACATGTGGTCTATCAGCAGGATAATCACCTCCACATATCACAGATAGAGGAAGATCTGCCACACCTGGTCTATCAGCAGGATGGAGACCTCCAAATATCACAGACAGAGGAGGATCTGCCACACGTGGTCTATCAGCAGGATGGTCACCTCCACATATCACAGACAGAGCAGGATCTGCCACACGTGGTCTATCAGCAGGATGGTCCCCTCCACATATCACAGATAGAGGAGGATCTGCCACATGTGGTCTATCAGCAGGATGGTGACCTCCACATATCACAGATAGAGGAAGATCTGCCACATGTGGTCTATCAGCAGGATGGTCACCTCCACATATCACAGATAGAGCAGGATCTGCCACATGTGGTCAATCAGCAGGATGGTCACCTCCACATGTCACAGATAGAGGAGAATCTGCCACATGTGGTCTATCAGCAGGATGGTCACCTCCACATATCACAGATAGAGGAAGATCTGCCACATGTGGTCTATCAGCAGGATGCAGCATACTGTGTACTATCCGTCAGTGGAGTAATCGCCCCGATAAAGGACGGCTCCGCTTTTGTGACAGATAATATCACTATATACGTGTATAAACACCTTAAATCCCAGCTATCCCGACGCGTTTCCCCCGTACAGTTTTAGGGTTCTCAGGGGATTCAAAAAAAATCTGCTGGGGAAAAAAAGAGTACGCTATTTAAAACGATTAAAAAACGTTTTTTTAAATTTTAATATACTTCCTATACGAGTTCATAGGGAGACTGTCTTAGTTAAAAGCTGTCAGGTAAAAAGTATGTACCCCCCGCAGTTCCTTTGGTTGCTGTCACCCAGGATAAGGGGTTACGAGAAATCGTTCTGTTTCCCCTTAAAATGCCTCTAATGGCCCCTCAAATGTATAAGAAAAAGCCCAAAGTTTCCAAATTGGTATTTTCTACTTTAAAAATATTGCGGGTTTTTGAAGGTTGTTTACCCGGGTTTTTCCCGGATTTTTGACTGGCTGCCCGGGGAAGAGAAAAAGCATGCCCCCTTCCGGTTAGTGCTCCCGGAATGATAGGCATGTCTGAAAAATCGCCCAGCCCAAATGCGGCCCCCCGGCGTTTTCAAAAGCTTCACTGCGCATGTTGAAAACAGGATACGTGTCACTTCGGGGGTTTGTGGGGGGGTCGTCCCGTAATTTAAAAAAGGCCAGTCGCCCTTGACCGGACTAAAAAACACGTGCCTAGCTAAAGACTCGCTTACAGGGGCGGCGCAGAAAAACTGTCGCCCAACCCCTTTTAAACTCAATTTATATAAATAGCTAGTTTTTTGGAGGGGACGTCTCCCCTTTATTTTCCAAATTTCCCCGAAGAAATTACTGTAAAACCCCGCAAATAGGTTAATGGAGCTTAAATACGGGCCAAAGTTTGGGGGTACAAAATTCACTGTCCTAGTGACTTGAATTATCGCTGTGGTAATCATGAATAAAATGAAAAAACATAATATGATGCAAACATATTGTTTAAAATCTGAACAGTTAATAGTGGCCCTCTGTGGAGGTAAAACAAGACAGAGCGGTGAACGGCCCAAAAGCAGAGTCTATTCAATAAAGAAACCAAAAAATTGAAAGACTTTTGAGGCCCTTTGGAATGAAACAAAAACCCTACGATAAAATCCATTGGGCCTTTTTTCACAGAATTCGCCCCTTTTCCCCTTTTTTCCCCTTTTTTGGGGGAGGGGGGTCTCACGACTCTAGATGAGAAAAAAGGGATTCCTTCACCATTATGTGTTCCCAAACATGTCGGGTTCTGGGTGTCTCCCCTATTTCGTTTCCCCCAGTTGTTCTCCCACCTTTTTTTAAAAATGTTTCTTGTTTTTCCAAATAGTTAATGGGAAAGGGATTCACATATAGACTATCCTTCGTCCTACAGTTGGCAAAATCACGAATAAAAAAATTTTTTTTCCTTAGAGGCATTTGTGAAGGATGTAGTTTGTAATATGTATGGGAGGCAAAACCATCTATGCCCAATTTAAAAAACCCAAATCGGTCCCCTTTCCGCCACGTACCTTGGGGGGTTTTTGTATAGTGACTATGGATCGTCTATCCTTGTTGGATTACCCCTCCGATGGTTATAAAAGGGGGTTTTGAGGGAAGATATCTTTTAGACCCTTATAAAACTTTAAAATTCCCCCAAATTTTTTTTAAGGATTTTACACATTTAAATTTCTGTTAAAAAGGTTGCAACTTAGTGCCTTTTATTGTCTTTTTTTCTTGGATTTTACCTTGTAGCAGAGTTGCCCTATTTTTTTTTTGTGCATGCCTAAAAGTGATTAAAGGACTCTTGAGGATATCCTCGTTTAAGAAATCTCTCTCCAAAATACCGACTGTCTCCTAAAGTCCTCTTTTTGGGCGTTTTCTCTTTACTCTAGAAATTCCCCTTCGGTATTCCCTTCCTACAGGGCAATGGATGGTAACTTTCCCAGTGTAAAGGCTGTTAGTTGCTGTGGGTTTTCCCTTATATCTGTATGGAATTCCCATTTGAATCTTTAATGTGGGACATCCAAGAGGGTAAGCTTTTTCCTGCATTTCAAATGTGAAAGATACGATTTTGTTTTTTTTAAGTTGGTAAAAAAACCCCCAAAAGTGACACCTTGTACCTTCCCATGGATGATGTGTCTCAATGCTCCCCAAGAATAAAATCTGGGGGGGCCCCTTGATCATTCCGGGTTGGGATACCAAGGGGGCCTCCCCCAAGCCCAGGAACAAATTTGCATTGTGGGAGCAAAAGGGCCCCCCATTGGGGTGCCCCTGAGCTGGTGGAAGGTCTTGTTGCAGAAGACAAAAAATTTTGTTTAGAACAAAGTCAAGTAATTTGATGACAAAAGCACTTGACCTAAAAATTTATACTTTTTGTAGACAAAAAAATATTCTACTGCCCGAATACCTTTTCATGTGGGATATTATTTTAAAAAGCTTTCTAATCTATAGACCCAATTGTACTTCTTTGCTAACTGAAAATCCCGTCTGTCTACGCAGAAGTCAGAAGTTTTCCCTTATGTAAGATGGCAGTGTGGTTACAAAATCCTGCAAGTGTTTCTTTTGATCCCCCATTTTGCGTTATTGACCCTCACCCGAGACTTTTGGTTGCCTTTTAGCGGGGTTTCCCCTTTTTTGGTTTGGGGGCGGTGAATGTAGGTATTTGGGGTTAGGGGCATCATGAATTTAAAAATTTTCTTTTTTTGAATCAGGCCTGTCTCAAAGCCCCCCACAAGTATCTTTCAATTCCCTAAAAAAAGGTTGTTGTTGGGTCTGAAGGTAAAATATCAAAATCCCTCTTGCCTTGAAAAGATCGTTACACTAGTTTGTACATGTCATGTTTTAAATTTAACAAATTTTTCCCCCCCCTTTCGGGGGTTTAATAATTTAGACTTATCCGTTCCAGTGCTGCAATGCTTCTAATTCCTCTTATGAGATTATTATGGGGGGGAACCTCTGTTCGCCCAGTTCCGGAGTTCTTTGAGACTATTTGCAAAAAAAGATCAATTTCAGTGTGTCCAAATGATTGGGGGCATTTTCTATTTTGAGTTTAAAATTTATTTTGCCCTCTCTCATTTTTTTCCCCTCATGGGGACCCCAAAAGTACTTTTAAACCTTAGATCCTGTGTCGTGACACCCAATTGCTGGCATTCAATATCATCTTTGATTTTAAATTTTAGATTATCTAGTAAAAGTTATGTTTTAACAGGGATTATAATTTGCAGTGATATAAAAGGGTTTAATCCTCGTGCATATGAATTTTTCGAATTTCTAATATTATGGCCAGTTTTTTAAGTGGCCCCGTGGATAAAGAGAAAGGCAAACTTTGAGGCAAAAAGCGGTGTTTTTAGACGTTGAGGTAGAGTAGTAGAGTGATCCTTCAGATTTAAGGTTTGGGTTTTAAACCCAAAAAATATTGTTACTGAGCCAATATTAAAACTTGGTGGGGAAGCACAAAATTAGAGCATTATATTGAAAAACTATTAAACCTGTGGACTTTAGAAAACTACTTACAAAACCTGCCCTTAGATCACAGTCTGAATCCCCACGGCGGGAAATGGGAAACAGAAAAATCTAGATAGCTTGTACGAATTATGAAATCTTATTAAAAGGGGAAAAAAAAAACACTAGAAAGCCTTCCCCATCTAAAAAAATGATAGAAAAGATCAAAATTTAGAGGGGTCCTGAACTTTTCTAGGAGAGAACAAAGTTCAAAAACTCTATAAAAAAAATATCAGAAGGACTGAAGGTACGGAAAAAGCCCAAAAAAATACCTAAAGGGACCTTCGGGAAATTTTAAAGGAAAAGGGGGGCTTTAATTTTCTGAATCTAAGCCCCCTTTCCCCCTAGAGAAGTATTTGTACTTTAGCAGAATTTCAGATACAAATTTCAAAAAACTACAAGATCTAGGGGAGAATGAGGGACTAGAACTAGGGAAAATGGGGTTCACCCGAATTCAGGAGGAAAGGGGTACATAGGATTTATTATTCCTCATCTCTGGAAACCCAAAAAACACCCTTTTTTAGAGGGTTGGGAGGCCCCCCGTCCCCCCTGAGACCACCGTCGAAACAATTTAATCAGTCAACATCAGATAATTAACCTCACGGACAAGGAATAGTCAAAAAGAACTACAGATTTTTACGAGGGGCCTGACTTTTGTGCCCAACCCGTTTAGTGATTTTTCAAAGGACTAAGATTTTACATTATTTGTGCGTAAAACTCAAGTGGATAAATTTTTTAAATCAAAGATGATATTTTTGCCCCGCAATTGGGTGTCACGACACAGGATTAGGGGTTACGTACTTTGGGTCCCCTTTGGAGGAGGAAGAAATTGAGAAGGGCAAAATAAAATTTAAACTCAAAAGTAGGGAATGCCCCCCCCAATCGTTGGACACAGTGAAATTGATTATTTTTTTCAAAAAAGTCTCCAAAAGAACTCTGTTTGGGTCTGGGGAAACAGGGTTACCATTTTAATTATTCAGTTTGAAGGGAATTTTAAGCTTGTAGCACTGGGGAAAAGGGTAAATCTTAAATTTTTAAAACCCTCGATAAGGGGGGAAATATGTTATATTAAACATGATATGTTAAAACAAATTGTTAAAGATCTTCCAAGGACAAAAGGCATTATGATATTTTTTCTTCAGAACCCCAAAAAAAAACCTTTATTATGGAATTAGAAAGGTACTTGTGGAGGGTTAGAGGGGCAGGCCCGAATTTAACACAAAATTTTTAAAAATGATTCCCTCTAAACCCCCCAAATTTTCCCACATTCTACTCGATCCCCAAGATCCAAAAAGGGTTATACCCCGCTAAAGGCAAAAACCAAATAGTCTCGGGGGAGGATCAAAAAGCAAAAATGTGGGGATTAATAGAACATCTTGCAGGTTTTGAACCCCACTGCACTTACATAAGAGGGCATTTTGATCTTCGGTGATAGAGGGATTCAGTTTCAAAAGAAAAGAATATTGGGTCTATGATGTAGAAAGCTTTATAGTAATACCCAAAAAGAAAAAAATTTTTTATTCGGGGATAAATTTTTTTTTTTTTTCAGAGTATAAATTTTTTAAAGGGCTCAAGTGTTTTGTCATCAAATTACTTGATTTGTGCTTTGACATAATTATTTTGTTTCTGCAAAAAAAACCTTCCCCCAGAAGGGGACCGCAAAGGGGGCCCTTGCGCTCCCCCCTATGCAAATTTGTTCCTGGGCTGGGGGAGGCCACCTTGGTATCCAACCAGGGGGTTTAAAGGGGCCCCCCAGATTTTTTTTTGGGGGAGGTAATTTATGACTTCATCATCTATGGGATGGGGTACAAGGTGTCACTTTGAGGAGTTTGTTACACAACTTAAAAAAACAAAATGGTATGCATTTCACATTTTAAATGCAGGAAAAGTTTCTTACCCTTTTGGATGTCCCCCATCTTAAAAGATTCAAAAAGGTAATATCCATACAGATAGTTTAGGAAACCCCAGCAATAACAGCCTGTTAACGGGGAAAGTTACCACCAATTTCCCCGTGGAGAGGAATAGGAAGGGTCAATTTCTGAGAGTAAAGAAATGCTCCCGAGATGAGGACCTTTAGGAGAAGTCAGGTATTTTGGGGGAGAGTTTTTTTAACGAGGATATCCTCAAGGTCCTTGAATTTAGCTTTTTAGGCATTTCCCCCAAAAACAAAATAGGACAAATCTGCTAAAGGTAAAATCCAAGAAAATAAGACAATAAAAAAGGGAGTTTTAGTTGCAACCTTTTATGACGAATTTTTTGAAGGTGTAATATCTTAAAAAAATATTGGGGGGTTTTAAAAATTTGGATAAGGATCTAAAAGGTACTTCCCCCAAAACCCCTTTGATTACCTATGGAGGGGTTGACCATCAAGGATAGACTGATCCATAGTCACTATCTTTAAACCCCCTCAAAAGGGACGTGGTGGGGAAAAGGAGACCCGATTTTGGTAGGTTTTAAATGGGGCAAGGGGGTGTAGCTTCCCCCTACATATTACAAACTAAAAACCCTTCAAAGTGCCCCTAATGGAAAACATTTTTCTTTGTGATTTTGCCAATGTAGGACAGAAGGGTAGTTATTTGTATTGCCCTTTTCCACTTAAACATATTTTAAAAAAAAAAGGGGAATATTCAAAAGAGGGTGGGGGAAAACTTGGGGATATACGAAAAATAGGAGAGACACGCCAGTAGCCGACTGGTGGGAAATCTTTTGGTGAATGGGAATCTCTGCGTTTTCTATCTTAGAGGGCGTGGGACCATCCCCAGAGGAGGGGAATGGGGTAGACGAATTCTGTGTAAGGGGGCCCCCTGGATTTATCGTATGGATTTTTTTTCATCCAAAGGGCCTCAATGAGTCTTTGCAATTTGGTTGCTTTATTGAATAGACTCTGCTTTGGGCCTGTTCACTCTGCTCTGTCTTGTTTGCACTCTCCACAGAGGACCACTATTAACTGTTCAGATTTGACCATCGGATATGTATTAGCATCATATTATGATTTTTTCATTATATTCATTGATTACCTACAGTCTGATAATTCAAGTCAGCTGAGGACAGTGAATTTTGTACCCCGAAACTTTTGGCCCTGTATTTAAGCTCCTATTAACCTATGTATGTCGGTTGTACAGTAATTGCTTCGGGAAATTTTGGAAACTAAGGCGAGACGTCCCGTCACAATAACTAGCTATTTATATAAATGTGAGTATATGGGGTGGCGACGAGTTATCTGCGCCGCCGCTGTAGCGAGTCTTTAGCTAGGCACGTGTTTTGAGCTCCGGCGCAGAGGTCGAGCTGTGCCTTTTAATATGTACGGTGACGATCCCGGCAGCACTACCCGGAAGTGACACGTATCCTGTTTTCAGACATGCGCAGTGAAGCTTAGAGAACGCCGGGCGCCGCATGGTCTGGGCTGATTCTCAGACATGCGCAGTATCATTCCCGGCAGCATTAACCGGAAGGGACATGCTTTTCTCTTCCGGACATGCGCAGTCTAACATCCGGAACGCCGGGTAAATCAACCTTCAAAGGAACCCGGCAATAGGTATAAAGTAGAATATACCAATTTGGAAACATTAGGGGCTTGTTCGTTATACATTTGAGGGGCCATTAGAGGCATTTAAGGGAAGCAGAGACGATTTGCTCTGTATCCCTCTTATCCTGGGTGCCAGCATACCAAAGGAGCTGCGGGGAGTATCATACTTATACCTGACAGCTTCTAAGCTAAGTATCAGTCTCCCTATTGAACTCGTATAGGAAGTATATGTATTTAAGACAGGTTGTATATGCGTTGTATATAGCGTACTCTTTTTCCACAGCGAGAGTTTTTTGAATCCCCTGATGAACCCTAAAACTGTACGGGGGAAACACGTCGGAATAGCTGGGATTTAAGGTGTTTATACACGTATATAGTGATATTATCTGTCACAAAAGCGGAGCCGTCCTTTATCGGGGGCGATTACTCACTGACGGATAGTACACAGTATGCTGTATCATCTAGGTATGTAGTGGTAATCTATAGGGGTCTAGGACTGTACAATTTTAGATTATCTAGTAAAAGTTATGTTTTAACAGGGATTATAATTTGCAGTGATATAAATGGTTTAATCCTCTGTAGCCATATTGAATTTGCAGAATTTCTATCCGCAAGGATGGTCACCTCCAAATATCACAGATAGAGGGAATCTGCCACATTTGCGTCTTTCAGCAGGATGGTCACCTCCAACACTGTCACATATAGAGGAAGATCTGCCACTTGTAGTCTATCAGCAGGATGGTGACCTCAATGTCACAGATAGAGGAAGATCTGCTCACATGTGGTTTTTCTGCAGGTTGGTCACCTCACATTTCACAGATTGATGGAACATCTGCCAATATGTGGTCTTCCAGCAGGATGGTCACCTACTCATGTCACATATTGAGGTGGATCTGCCATACGTGAACTATCAGCAGGATGGTGACCTCCACATGTCACATATGAGGATCTGCCACACGTGGTCTATCAGCAAGATGGTCACCGCCACATATCACAGATAGAGAAGAATCTGCCACATGTGGTCTATCAGCAGGATGGTCACCTCCAAATATCACAGAGGAAGATCTGCCACATGTAGTCTATCAGCTGGAATGGTGTCCTACTAATATCACAGATTGAGGAGGATCTGCCACAACGTGGTCTATCATCCAGGATGGTCACCTCAAATCATTACAGATAGTGGAGGATCTGCCATATGTGGTCTATCATCAGGATGGTCACCTCCACATATTACAGATAGTGGAGGATCTGCCATATGTGGTCGATCATCAGGATGGTCACCTCCACATATCACAGATAGAGGAAGATCTGCCACATGTGGTCTATCAGCAGGAAGGAGACCTCCAAATATCACAGATAGAGGAGGATCTGACAATCATTGGTTTCTATCCAGCAGGTGGTCACCCTCCATTTCCACACCATAGAGGATGATCTGCCATAATTTGGTATAACAGCCAGGATGGGTGATCTCCAAATATCACAGATAGGAGGAAGATCTGCCACATGTGGTCTCAGCAGAAAGTTCCACCTCCACATATCACAGATAGAGCAGGATTTGCCACATGTGGTTCAATCTGCTGGATGGTCACCTCACATGTCACAATAGTGGAGATATGGCCACATGTGGTCTATCGCACGGCTATGGTCACCTCAACCTTATCAAGTTAGAGGAAGATCTCGCCACATGTGGTCTTTCAGCAGGATGTCTCCTTCCACATATCACAGATAGAGGAAAGATCTGCCACACGTGTCTGTTCTGCAGGATGGTCACCTCCACATTGTCACAGACTAGAGGAGATCTGCCTCATGGGGTCTATCAGCTGGTTGCTGGACCTCCACCTCCACTTATAACAGATAAAAGGAGGATCTGCACACGTGTTTATCAGCAGGGATGCTAACCTCCGCATATCACAGACAGAGCAGGATCTGCCTCACGTGGTCTGATCAGCAGGATGGTCCCCTCCACTTTATCAAAGATAGAGGAGGATCTGCCACATGTGGTCTATCCAGCAGGATGTGACCTACACATTTCACAGTTAGAGGAAGATATGCCTCATGTAAGTCTATCTGATGGATGGTGACCTGCACATGTCACAGTTAGAGGAAGATCTGCCACACCGGGTCTATCATTCGGATGGTTCACCTCACATATTACGTTAGTGGAGATCTGCATTTGTGGGTCTATCATCAGGATGGTCACTCCACATATCACAGATAGAGGAGAATTTCTGCCACACTGGTCTTTCTGCTGGATGGAGACCTCCAAATATCACAGTTAGTGGAAGATCTGCCAACCTGGTCGATCAGCAGTTGATGGTGACCTCAAATATCACAGATAGAGGAGGGTTCTGCCACAGTGGTCTATCAGCTGGGTCAGTCCTTCACGTATCACAGATAGTGGATGGAGTATGCCACATGTGGTCTAACAGCAGGAATGGTGACCTCCACTATCACAGATAGAGGCAGATCTGGCCACATGTGGGTCTTCAGCATGACTGGTCACCTCCGACATATCACAGATAGAGCAGGATTTGCACATGTGGTCAATCAGCTGGATTGGTCACCTCACAACATGTCACTTATAGAGGAGAATCTGCCTATGTGGTCTATCGCAGGATGGTCACTCTCCCAACCATATCACGATAGAGGAAGATCTGCCACATGTGGTCTATCAGCAGGATGGTCACTCCACATATCACAGATAGAGGAAGATCTGCCCCACAGTGGTCTTTTCAGCAGGATGGTCACCTCCACAAGTCCTCAGATAGAGCATGATCTGCCACATGGGTGCTCTTTCGCAGGTTGGGACCCCACAATATAACTTAGTAGAGGAGGATCTGCCACACGTGGACTATCTAGAGGATGGTCTCCTCACATTCACAGACTGAGCAGGATCTGCCACAACTGTGCCGTCTCATCAGCCGGATGGTCCCTCCATCTTATCCACTGATAGAGGAGATATCTGCAACATGTGTTATCAGCAGGATGGTGACCTCACCATAAATCAACAGATAGAGGAACAGATCTGCTCAATGTGTCTATCAGCAGGATATGGTACCTCCACATATCACAGATAGATCAGGACTGCCCCATGTGGTCAATCAGCAGATGGTCACCTCCACATTGTCACAGATAGAGCAAGGATCTGACACTTGTGGTCTATCATCAAGGATGGTCTCTCCACATATCACGATAGAGAAGAATTCTGCCACATGTGGTCTATCGCCGGTTGTCACACTCCACATGTCAAAACAGATGAAGAAATTGCCATATGTGGTCTACCAGCGGGCGGGTCACCTCCACATGTCACAGATAGCAGGAGGATCTGCTCCGTGGTCTATCTAGCACGGTTGGTCACCTCCACATTTCACAGATAATGGAGGATCTGTCAACGTGGTATATCATGGGATGGTCATCTCCCCACATATTACAGAGATAGAGGAGGATCTGCCAAATGTGGTCTATCAATTCAGGATGGTCACCTCCAATTATGACAGATAGAGAAGATTCCGTACAATGGTGGTCTATCCAGCCTGGCTGGTCACCTCACACATATCACTAGAAAGAGGAGGATACTGCAACGTTGTCTATCAGCAGGATGGTCACTTCCACATATCACATATAGAGGAAGATCTGCCACATGTGGTCTATCAGCAGGATGGTCACCTCCACATATCACAAATAGAGGAAGATCTGCCACATGTGGTCAATCAGCAGGATGGTCACCTCCACATGTCACAGATAGAGGAGAATCTGCCACATGTGGTCTATCAGCAGGATGGTCATCTCCACATATCACAGATAGAGGAAGATCTGCCCACACTGTGGTCTATGAGCAGATGGTCATCCTCCATATATCAAGTAGAGTAGGATCTGCACCACCGTGGTCCATCAGCAGGATGGTCACATCCTACAATGTCTCAGGATAGAGGAAGATCATCCACATGGGGTCTATCAGCAGGATGGTGACCTCCACATATAACAGTAGAGGAGATCTGAACACGGGTCGATCAGCAGGGATGGTCACCTACACTTTTACAGAACCGTGCAGGGATCTGCCACATCGTGGTTCTATCTGCTGGTTTGTCCCCTTCCACATATGCAGATAGAGGTGAATCTGCCACTTGTGGTCTATCAGCAGGATATCGGTGACCTATCATTATAACAGATAGAGGAATCTGCCACATGTTGTCTATTTTTTTTTTTTCAAAAATAGGGGGGCCCCCCATAAGGATGGTCACCTACCACTTAATCTCAGATAGAGAGGATCTGCAACATGTGGTCAATCAGCAGGGTATGGTCACCTCCACATGTCACAGATAGAGGAAGATCTGTCACTTGTGGTTCTATCAGCAGGGATGGTACCTCACTATATACAGATAGTGAAGATTCTGCCACATGTGGTCTATCAGCAGGATGGTCACTCCACATGTCACAGATCTGATAGAAGATCTGACCATATGTGGTATACCTGCAGGTTGGTACCTTCAACTGTCACAGATAGTGGAGGATCTGCACACAGTGGCTATAGCAGGATGGTCACCTCCACATATCACAGATAAAGGAGGATCTGTCACACGTGGTCTATCAGTAGGATGGTCATCTCCACATATTACAGATAGAGGAGGATCTGCCACATGTGGTCTATCATCAGGATGGTCACCTCCACATATCACAGATAGAGGAAGATCTGCCACATATGTGGTCTATAAGGGCAGGTATGGTCACCTCCACATATCACAGAAAGAGGAGATCTGCAACACGTTGTATATCACAGGTTGGTCACTTCCACATATCACATTATAGAGAAGATTGCTCATGTGGTCTATCGAGGATGGTCACCTTCCACATATCACAAATAGAGGGATGATCTGCAAATGTGGTCTTTCGCAGGATGGTCAACTCCAAATGTCATGATAGGAGGATGAATCTGCAACATGTGTCTCTCAGCTAGGATGGTTCATCTCCACCATATCACAGATAGAGGAAGATCTGCCACATGTGGTCTAGAGGCAGGTGGTCACCTCCATATTTTACAGGACTGAGTAGGATCTGCCACACGTGGTTATCCAGACAGGATGGTCACCTCCACATATACAGATAGATGGTAGATCTGCCACTTGTTGTTCTTTCAGCCGGTTGGTGACCTACTTATCACAGAATAGAGGAGTATCTGACACATTGTTGACTACAGACAGGATGTCACCTCCAAACTTCAAAGTTAGAGGAGACTCTGCCATCAGTGGTCCTATCAGCTCCGGATGGTCCACTTCCACATGTACCAATAGAGGAGGATCTGCCACACGTTGTTCTGATCAGCAGATGGTCACCTCCACATATCACATATAGAGGTGAGATATGCCAAATGTCGGTTTATCAGCTAGGATGGTCACCTCCACATATTCACAAATAGTGGAAGATCTGCCACTTGTGGAGTCTATCAGCTGGATGGTCACTCACATGTCACAGATAGAGGAGGATCTGCCTATACACGTTGTCATATCAGCTGGATGGTCTCCTCCACATTTTCACATTAGAGGATGTTCTGCCAATGTTGTTTATCAGCAGGATGGTACACATCCAATATCACTAATAGAGGAAGATCTGCCAACATGTGGACACATCATGCAGGAGATGGTCACCTCACATCTCAAGTATGAGGAGAATCTGCCACTTGTGGTCTATCAGCAGGATGGTCACCTCCCATATCACAAGATTAAAGGCAGGATCTGTCACACGGTGGTCTATCAGTAGGATGGTCTCTCCACCATATTACAGATAGAGGAGATCTGCCCACATGTGGTGTATCTTCAGGTTGGTCACCTCACTTATCACTGTAGAGGAGATCTGCCACATGTTGTCTCTCAGCAGGATGGTACCTCCACATATCACAGAAAGAGGAGGGCACTTGCCAAAAGTTGTCTATCAGCAGGATCGGCACTTCCACATATAACATATATAGAGGTAGATCACCACATGTGGTCTATCAGCAGGTTGGTCACCTCCAATATCAAACATAGAGTGAAGATCTGCCACATGTGGTCAATCAGCAGGCAATGGTCACCTTACACATGTCAGAGTTAGAGAGAGAATCTGCCACATGTGGTCTTTAGCAGGATGGGTCATCTCCACATATCACAGTTAGAGGAAGATCTGCCACAGTGGTATATGAGCAGGATCGGTCCCTCCATATTATCACAGATAGGAGTAGGATCTGCCACACGTGGTCTGTCAGCAGGTTGGGTCACCTCCACTGTCACAGATAGAGGAAGAATATGCAAATGGCGTCTATCAGCAGGTGGTGGACCCTCCACATATAAAGATAGAGGTGGATTCTGCCACACGTGGTACTATCAGCAGGAATGGTCTCCTCCACATATACAGACCGAGCAGGAGTCTGCCACACGTTGGTCTATCAGACAGGATGGTCCCTCCACATATCACAGATAGAGGGAGAATCTGCCACACTGTGGTCTATCAGCAGGATGGTGTCCTACAAATATCACCAGATAGAGAAGATCTGCCACTGTGGTCTTTTCAGCAGGGGATGGTCACCTACCAACATATCACAGATAAGAGCGGATCTGCAATGATGGTAAGTTAAGCTGGTATGGTCTCCTGCCAACATGTCACAGATAGTGGAAGTCTGTCACATGTGGTCTCTCAGGCGGGATGGTCTCCTCCACATATCACATGATAGAGAAGTATCTGCCACATTTGGTCTATCAATCAGGGTGGTCACCTCCAAATATCACAGATTGAAGAAGATCTGCCATATGTGGTCTACCAGCAGGATGGGTCACCTCCACCTGTCACAGATAGAGGAGGAGATCCTGCCACAACGTTGGTCTATTCAGCAGGATGGTCACCTCCACCCATATCACAGATAAAGGAGATCTGTCCACACTGTGGTCTATCAGTAAGGATGACGTCATCTCCACCTATTACAGATAGAGGAGGATCTGCTCACATGTGTCTATAATCAGGATCGGTCACTCACAATTTCACAGATAGTGGAAGATCTGCCACATGTGGTATATCAGCAGGATGGTCACACTCCACATATCTAAGAAAGAGGAGGATCTGCCACTCGTTTTGTCTATCAGCGGGATGGTCACTTCCACATATCACATATAGAGGAAGAATCTGCCCACTTGTGGTCCTATCAGCTGGATTGTCCACCTCCACATATCTCAAAATATGAGGAAGTATCTGCCCAACATTTGTCAATCAGCACGGATGGTCACCTCCAATGTCACAAATAGAGGAGATATCTGCCCATGTGGGCTATCAGCTGGATGGTTCATCTCCAAATATCACAGATAGAGGAAGATCTGCCACATGTGGGTCTATGAGCAGGATGGTCACCTCCAGATATCACAGACAGAGTAGGATCTGCCACACGGTGTCTATCAGCCAGGATGGTCTCCTACACATATCACAGATAGCAGGAAGACTCTGCACTTGTAGTCTTTACAGCTGGTTGGTGACCTCACTATTCACAGATAGAGGAGTATCTGCAACATGTATGACTATATCAGCAGATGGTCCTCCAAAATCAAAGACTAGAGGAAGATCTGCCACATGTTGGGTCTATCAGCAGGATGGTCACTTTCTGCACATGTCACAGATAGAGGAGATCTGCCACACGGTTGTCTATCAGCAGGATGGTCACCTCCAGTATATCACATATAGAGGAAGATATGCATGTGGTTTATACCAGCAGGCTGGTCACCTCCACATTAATCACAAATAGAGGAAGATCTGCAACATGTGGTCAATCAGCAGGATAGTAACCTCCAATATCACATTATAGAGGAAGATCTGCTAAAATGTGGTTTTCAGCAGGATGGTCACCTCCACATATCACATTAGAGGAAGATCTTGCACATGTGGTCATCTGCGGATGGTCACCTACCATATGTCACAGATGAGGGAGAATTCTGCACTTTGGTCTATCAGCAGGATGGTCACTACCACATGTTCACAGATAGAGGAAGATACTGCTCATGTGGTCTATTCAGCAGGATGGTAACTCCACATATCACAGATTGAGAAGATATGCCATATGTGGTTACCAGCAGGATGGTCACTCCACATGTCACATTACAGGAGGATCATTTGCCTAAAGTGTCTATCAGCTGGATGGTCACCTCAACATATCACAGATAACAAGGAAAATATGTCTCACGATGGTCTTTCAGTAGGATGGTCTCACTCCACATATTACAGAGAGAGGACGGATCTGCCACATGTGGTCTATCATCAGGCATGGTCCTACCTCCACATATCACTGACAGAGGAGGATCTGCCACACGTGGTCTATCAGCAGGATGGGTCCACTCATCATATCACAGATAGCCGGAGGATTGCCACATGTGTGTCTATCAGCTTGGGATGGTTGTCCTCCTCATTTCACAGATTGAGGGAAGATCGCCACATTGTGGTCTTCAGCAGGGATGTCACCTCACGTATCAACAGATAAGAGCAGGATTGCCACTTGTGGTCAATCAGTAGGTTAGTCACCTTCCACATATTACATGATAGAGGAGGATCTGCCACGCATGTGGTCTTTTCATCAGTATGGTTCACTACACATATCACAGACAGAGGAGGATCTGCCACAGTTGTTCTATTAGCAGGATGGTCACCTCCACATTCACATATTAGAGGGAAGATCTGCCAAATGTGGTCAATCAGCTGGATGTTCACCTCCACATATCACAATACGATGGAAATTCTGCCACATGTGGTCATATCAGCAGGATGGTCCATCTCCTCACACATGTCTACAGATAGAGGAGAATCTAGCCACATGTGGTCTATATGCAGGATGGTCACCTACTATATCACAGTAGGGAAGTTTCTGCCACATCTGTGGTCTATCCAGCAGGATGGTTCACTACCTTATCACAGATTGAAGAAGATCTGCAATATGTGGTTACTCCTGCAGGCATGGTCACATACAATGTCACAGATAGTGGAGGAGCTGCCACACTTGGTCTATTTCAGAGGATGGTCACTTCCACATATCACAGATAATAGGAAAATTGTCTCATGTTGTTATCAGTTAGGATGGTCACCTCCACATATCACAGATAGAGGAGGATCTGCCACACTCGGGGTCTAATCAGCAGGATCGCCACATCCCATATCACAGATAGAGGAAGAGATCTCGCCACTTGTAGTCTATACAGCTGGATGGTCTCGCCACTATCACAGACTAGTAGGGCAGTATCTGCCACATGTATGACTATAAGCCAGGATGGTCACACTACACTCATCAAAGATAGAGGAGGATCTGCTACACATGGTCTATCAGATGGGATGGTCACCGACTCATGTCACACGATTAGAGGAAGATCTGCCACATGGGGTCTCTCAGCAGGATGGTCACTTCCAGTATATCATCGATAGAGGAAGGATCTCATACACGTCGGTCTATCTGCCAGGATGTCACTTCCACATTTCACTGTAGAGGATAGTTCTGCAAAACGTGGTTCTATCAGCAGGATGGTCACCTCCAAATGTCATTGATAGAGGAAGGATCTGCCCATGGGTCTTCAGCAGGATGGTGACCTCACCTATTATAAAACGATAGAGGAGGATCTGCAACTCGTGGTCTATCACGCTGGTTGGTCACCTCCACATATATCAGTAGAGCAGTTCTGCCATACGTGGTCTATCGCAGGATTTGTCCTATCCACATATCACAGATAGATGGGAGGATCTGCCACATGTGGTCTATCAGGCAGGAGGGTGACCTCCAAATATCTCACAGATAGAGGAAATATCGCCTCATGTGGTTTATCAGCATGATGGGGGTCACCTCTATATCAAGATAGAGCAGAATCATGCCACATGTGGTCAATCAGCAGGATGATACCTCCAAATGTCCAAAGTAGAGGAGAAATCTGCCAATGTGGTCTTCAGAAGGTTGGTCACTCCCACATGTCACAGATAGAGGAGGATCCTAGCCACACATGGTCTATCAGCTTGTATGGTCACATTCCACCTTTCAAAGAGAGAGGATGTTTTCTGCACTGGTAGCTTATCAGCCAGGATCGGTGACTCAAACATTTCCAGGACAGAAGGAAGATTTTGCCACCATGTAGTCTATCAGCATGATGGTCACCTCACTTATCACAGATAGAGGGTGGATCATGCCACAAATTGTCTATCTGCAGGATAGTCACCTCCAATGTCACAGATAGAGGAATATCTGCCGCATTGCACGACATGCGGTCTATCAGCAGGATGGTTCACCTCACATATTCACCGATAGATGGGAATCTGCCACTTGTGGTCTTATCAGCAGGCACTTGCGTCACTCAATATCACATTTGTAGGTAGATCTGCCACATGTGGTCTATCATCAGAATGGTCACCTTCACATACTGCAGATACAGGAGGATCTGCCACATGTGGTCTATCAGCAGGATGATCACCTCCACATATTACAGATAGAGGAAGGTCTGCCACACATGGTCTATCAGCAGGATGGAGACCTCCAAATATCACAGATAGAGCAGGATCTGCCACATGTGGTCAATCAACAGGATGGTCACCTCCACATGTCACAGATAGAGGAGAAACTGCCACATGTGGTCTATCAGCAGCGACATGGCACCTTCAACATATCACAGATAGAGGAAGATCTGCCACATGTGGTCTATCAGCATGATTGTCACCTCCACATATCACAGATAGAGGAGAATCTACCACATGTGGTCTATCAGCAGGATGGTCACCTCCACATATTACAGATTGAAGAAGATCTGCCATATGTGGTCTTCCAGAAGGATGGTCACCTCCACATGTCACAGATAGAGGAGGATCTGCCACACGTGAACTATCAGCAGGATGGTCACCTCCACATATCACAGATAGAGGAAGATCTGTCACACGTAGTCTTTCAGCAGGATGGTCACCTCCACATATTACAGATAGAGATGGGAATCTGCACTTGTGGTCTATCATTCAGAATGGTCACCCTACATATCACAGTTAGAGGAAAGATCTGCCTTACCTGGTCTTTCAGCATGATGTCACCTCCCAAAATCACAGATAGAGGAAGCTCTTGCCACATGTTGTTATCAAGCAGGATGGTGACCTCCACATGTCACAAGATAGAGGAGGATCTGCCACAATGTGGTCTATCTTCAGGATGGTCACTCCACATATTACAGATAGGGGAGGATCTGCCACATGTAGGTCATTTCATCAGGATGGTCACCTCCACAGTCTCAGATAGAGGAAGATCTGCCACATGTGCGTTATCAGCAGGATGGTCACCCCACATTCACAGGCCAGCGGAGGATCTGCCACAATGGTCTATCGCAGGTTGGTCAAACTACACTTATCAATGATTAGAGGAAGATCTGCCACATGTAGTCATTCAGCATAGGATGTGGACCTCCACATATCTCAGATAGAGGAGATTCTGCCACATGTAGATATCAGCAGGATGGTCACCTCCTCCACCTTAATAAATTAGAGGAAGATCTGCACATGTGGTTCATCAGCAGGATGGTAACTTCCAATGTCACAGATAGAGGAGCGATCTGCCATACCCATGGGTCTATTAGCAGGATGGTGACCTCACATATAACAGAGGAGGAGGATCTGCCACACAGTGGGATCTTCAGCAGGATGGTCACCTCCACATATCACAGATAGAGAGGATTCTTCCTCACATGGTCTATCAGCAGGAATGGTCACCTCCCACATGTACTGATAGAGGAAGATCTGCCAGCTGAGGTCTATCTGCTGGCATGGTCCACTTCCTCATTAATCACAGATAGAGGAAGATCTCCATACACGACTGGTCTATCAGCAGGATGGTCTCATCCACATATCAAAGTTAGAAGGGAAGATCTGCCACATGTGGTCCGATCAGCAGGATGGTCACCTCCACAATGTCCAGATAGAGGAAGATCTGCCACATGTAGTCTTTCAGCTGGATGGTGACCTCCACATACAACAAATAGAGGAAGATCTGCCACATGTGGTCTATCATCAGGATGGTTACATCACATATCACAGATAGAGGAAGGATCTGCCACTACGTGTCTTTCATCTAGGTATGGTGAACTCCACATGACTCAGATAGAGGAGAGTCTGCTCATATTGGTCTATCAGCAGGATGGTCACCTCTCATATCACAGCAGAGGGAGATCTGCCTCACATGGCTCTATCAGCAGGATGGTCAACTCCACATATACAGTGTGAGGAAGTCTCTGCCACTTGTAGTCTATCAGCAGGATGGTGACCTCCACATATCACAGATAGAGGAGGATCTGTCACATGTAGATTATCAGCAGGATGGTCACCTCCACACATCAAAAATAGAGGAAGATCTGCACACATTGAGGTCTATCCAGCAGGATGGTCACTTCAACATAATCACAGATAGAGAAGATCTACATAAAGTGGTCTCTCAGCAGGATGGTCGCCTTCACATATCACAGTCTAGAGGGGATCTGCCACCAATGGAGTCTATAAGCGAGGATGGTCACCTCCACATGTCACAGATAGTGGAAGTTTCTGCACACATTGAGGTCTATCAGCAGGATGGTCACTTTCCACATATCAGTAGATAGAGGAAGGATCTCCTACCACTCATGGTCTATCAGCAGGATGGTCACCTCCATCATATCACAAGATAGAGGAAGATCTGCCACTTGTGGTCTATCAGCAGGGCATCGGTCCACCTCCAACATATCACAGATAGAGGTGGATCTGCACATGTGGTCTATCTGGCAGGATGGTCACCTCCACAATCACAGATAGGCACAGGATCTGCACACATGGTCTAATCGAGCAGGATAGTAACCTCCACATGTTACGATTGAGGAAGATCTGGCCACATGTATAGTTATCGGCAGGATGGTGACCTCCACATGTCACAGATAGAGGAGGATCTGCCACATGTTGTCTATGCAGAAGGTGAGACACGCTCCACACATCAATAGATAGAGGAAGATTCTACACATGTGGTCTATCAGCAGGATGGTCATTCCACATGTCACAGGTAGAGGTAGATTCTGCCCACACGTGGTCTACAGCAGGATGGTCACCTCCACATATCAACAGATAGAGGAAGATCTGCCACACGTGGTCTATCAGCAGGATGGTTACCTCCACATATCACAGATAGAAGATCTGCCACATGTAGTCTATCAGCAGGCTGGTCACCTCCACATATCAAAGATAGAGGAAGATCTGCCACATGGGGTCTATCAGCAGGATGGTTACCTCCACATATCACAGATAGAGGAAGATCTGCCACACGTGGTCTATCAGCAGGATGGTCACCTCCACATGTCACAGAGGATGATCTGCCACATGTGGTCTATCAGCAGGATGGTCACCTCCACATATCACAGATAGAGGAAGATATGCCACACGTGGTATTTCAGCAGGACGGTCACCTCGACATATCACAGATAGAGGAAGATCTGCCACACGTGGTATTTCAGCAGGATGGTCACCTCCACTTGTCACAGATAGAGCATATGTGACAGATCCTTCTCTCTCAGCAAGATCTTTATTTTCACTTTTCCATTTGAGTGTTCACTATTACCCGAATTAAACTCTACTTGAGCTTTATATCAGCTGTTTCTGAAACTACAATTCACCAATGTTACGCTGGCCTCAATGATTCCCAAATCTAACACCTTGCAATTTCTTCCTGTGCGGCAACACCAAGGACTCAGTCTATCTCCCCCCACCCAAAGCATATGAATGACTTGAGACAGCATATCTGACAATATGTTGGTTGCATCTAGACTTATCTGGAGTACCACCTAGACCTGCGCCATTTCACCCATGGAAATCAGATTTGTACAGTATAGATATAACTTTGATAGACAGTGTGTCTTCCATGGTAAGATGCTTGTGTTATGTTCTCTTGGTTATGAATACTGAGGCTTCAATTTTACATCATCCTTTTTGAATCACCCGGTATTTGGAGATGGAAAAACATTATATAAAGTTAGATAGATTATTCAAAAACAATTCAAAAAGATAAGAAATATAAAAGTGAATAATATGCACATGTACATATCTGGAACATGCAGCCGCACTCCTAACCTTGCCTGGACAGGACGGCTTTTATATAGTCTGGATGATAGATGATGAGAGAGAGACAAAGAAGTTTCCGAGCCAAATGGGGAAGGCGTAGTCAAATTGTTTGGCGTATCCATCCACAACCTCAAAAACAACCCCATATTGTTTTATCTGTTAAGAAGAAGAAAGATTTCAGCTAAAACCTCTGCTTGTCCCCAAGTGTTCAAAGCAGAAGGCCGACCACAATTAGACATTTTAATAAAATTCCTTGATGAAAAGCATCATGGTCTGAAATTTAGAGCTATAAAAGTAGTACTAAGTGTAAAATATCATTCTTGACACATTAATGTTATACAGACCAAGGTTCCTTGCACCCACAGAGGAGCAGTGGTTCCATGGGAAAGAGTTAAGTGCTGCCATGTACAGTAGCTGTAGGGTGGACCCCAAGAATCAACTCCACTGGTGGGCCCCAAGAATCAACTCCACTGGTAGTCCCAATAATCATTTCCACTGGTGGACACCAAGAATAAAAACCACTGGTGGGCCCCAAGGATCAACTCTACTGGTGGGCCCCAAGAATAAAAACCACTGGTGGGTCCCAAGGATCAACTCTACTGGTGGGCCCCAAGAATAAAAACCACTGGTGGGTCCCAAGGATCAACTCCACTGGTGTGCTCCAAGAATAAGCTCCCCTGGTGGGTCCCAAGGATCAACTCTACTGGTGGGACCCAAGAATCAAGTCTACTGGTGGCCCCTAGTATCAACTCCTCTGATGGGCCCCAAGAATAAATTCAACTGGTGGGCCCCAAGAATCATCTCCACTGGTGGGCCCCAAGAATCAACTCCACTAATGAACCCCAAGAGTCAATTCAACTGGTGGGCCCCAAGAATCAACTCAACTGGGGATACCCAAGAATCATTTCCACTGGTGAAACCTAAGAATCATCTCCACTGGTGGCCCCAAGAATCAAATCCACTGGTGATAACCAAGAATTATTTTCTCTTGTGAAACCCAATAATCAACTCCACTGGTGTACTTCTTGTAGCCCAATATTATATCAAGAATCTGGGAGCTCATGAAAGATCCTCTGGTTCTTTGGCTGAGGCCATTCAGTCTTATTTTTTGTGTCCTGGACAGGATTGTCTATGTCCCTCTCCTTTAAGCTTTCAAACTGTCGCGGTACCCTCTGCTCCTCGGCCCGCGGGCCGCGGGCGCACCCGTGGCCGCCCCCCTAGGCGCTCACCAAGGTCGGGTGCCGCCGCTGGCCGCAGGATGAGCCGGGGGTCCGCGCCTGCCGGGAACTCACATGACCTCGCTCCTGTGCTGTCCGCGCCCTCTGCCGGCCGAGGCGCGCGTGCCCGTGTCCTAAGGCGCGCGCGCGCTCGTTCTCGAGGATTTAAAGGGCCAGCGCCCCGATAATTGGCTAATTGCCAGGCGCTTCCCCTACTTAAGGTCACGTCCCACAATCACCCCTTGCTGGATCTATGTTGCCTCGTGCCTTAGCTAAAGCGTTTCCTAAAGTGTATTCTCACCCTACCGTGTACCAGACCTCTCGCTAGGTTTCTCGACTCAGAACCACTGCCGCCTGCCCTGACCTTCCTGCCTGTCTACGACCACGAACCATTGCCGCCTGCCCTGACCTTCTGCCTGCCCACGACTACGATTCTCGGACTACGACTCTGTACCACGCTGCACCTCGGCCGCCATCGCAAGCAAGTCACGTCAGGGGGGACGACCTGGTAGCCTCACGCCGCAGCAAGTCCATCCCGCTTTGCGGCGGGCTCTGGTGAAAACCGGGGGCTACTTAGATTCCGTTCCCTGGCGTGGCTTAGCTATCATCGCTTGCGGTGGTCCAGAGGGTCCACCACCCAGCCGTTACACAAACATTCATTAGTCTTTAAAAAATATAGGGACTGTTATGGACAATCCTATTCATGGTGAGAAGCTAGAGATGGTGTCACCACTTAACCCTCAAACCCCATTAAATAAGCTCTGGTTCCCAAAAACAGTGATGTAACTTTTAGATTACAAAGAAAAATTGGCAAAAATTTACAAAGTGAATTCTACAACTCTCCAGCTCTTTTAATAAACCCTGGATGAGATACCAAGAGACCCATATATTCATAAGACTCCTCTGACCCAACTTACCTTTGGAATGGGGGATTGTTTTATTTATTTTTTTTTACCTGAAGCCTGATTTTTCTGAACTACTCAGAGACCCCCTCTTTCCAAACACAATTGGAAATGTAGAAAAAACAAGAAAGTCAGTATTTTATTCCCTTCTGTAGCAATGCCACCTCATCTGATGAACCCCTGATGGGATACCAAACAACTTAACTATTTCGGAGACTCCTCTGACCCAACTTGCCTTTGGAATTAGTTCCTATGGGCAACATAGTAGAAGAGTGAAGAAATCAGGCGATACCTTTTAAAGTCTAACTGAGTATATTTGATGGTGAGCTTTCGAGAGTACTAGCTCCCTTCTTCAGACATGAAAACTGAAAAACTGAAAATTTACAGACTTTTTATACACAAAAGACCTGGACCTTCAAAGGAACTTAGAATCTTTAAAAATAACAAAATGCAATCTAAGTAGAGAAGTCATTTACAACAGGTCAAGAAATAAACAATATGGAAACTTGTGAGACGTGACAGAGGGATCAGTAATTCTTCCTCTATCTCTTTGCTCTCAGGTGTGATTTGTGGCCCTCACAGTTCACACATAGTGTGACATGAAACTAGCATGGATATCTAGAGTTTTTTAGTTTTAGCATTAATTTAAATTCCCATTTCTTTCTCTCCCCCTGCATCTCAAAATGTCCCATTAAAACCACAATCTTCAACTCTTCAATGGAGTGGTCTTCTCTAGAGAAATGTGCGGCCACTGAAAGATCAGTTCTGCTGTTATTAATGGTGAATCTGTGTGAATTCATGCGCTGACTAAGTC
Organism: Phyllomedusa bahiana; assembly: GCA_025379985.1. NCBI lineage: Eukaryota > Metazoa > Chordata > Amphibia > Anura > Hylidae > Phyllomedusa > Phyllomedusa bahiana. Next base: position 147,532 of record JAODAL010003053.1, read on the forward strand.
TCTGCCCTGTTTCGCCCACATAGAGACCAAAAGGCTTTACTCTGCATAACCCAACCGGGCACACTTACAACAGCCGATATGCAGAACAACTATGTATTCGGACACCTGAAAAGCTGCGCAACTACATGTTAAAAATTTCCTATAACAACAAGAGAAAAACACAGGAGGAGATACAGGCCCTACAGACATCACTGGAAAATGACACAGAGGAGATGAAGGCCAAACTCCACACATACTACCAGAAACTACAGGACATTCTTATCAACAACAAAAAGAAAAAGCTCCAAAGACTGAGACAAAAAGGCCCTATTACTACAACCACAAGCACCAGCCCAGCTCACCAGAGCTGTGTTGTCTACCTTTCCTCTTATGGCCAAACAAACACAAAATGTCAGTTCTCTCCAAAGGTCTCTCCTTCTGCCCCTCAGCACTCACTGACCATATCAAACTATGCAATGATATGGAGGAGTTTTTCAGAAAAATAAGACTGAGGGAATACTTTTATGATACAGACTTTCCATACAGCAGTGATTCTGAAATAGAACTGCCCATAAGGAAACTAACCAAAAAATCAACCTGGACCCCACGGCCTGGAACTAATGCAGCACTAGAAAAATACATTAACTGTTTCAGAGGCATTGTAAAATCTGAGATCTTGGGGAAACAAAAGAAACAGGTGCACAACCTAACCCTGTAGGAACAGAAGGCTATCGCTTCACTGAAGAAAAATCAAGATATAATAATAAAACTGGCTGAAAAAGGGGGCACAATAGTCATAATGAACACTACTGACTATATCCATGAAGCGAACAGACAGCTGTCCAACCCCGCCCATTACTGCACACTTGACAGTGACCCCATAGAGGCCTTTATAAAACAACTGAAGGATATGGTCAAGAAGTTTCCAACTCAGGTCCAGAGGCAGGTAGAGGGACTTATCCCAAAGGATCCCAGGCCGGGCTGCTTCTATATGCTCCCAAAGATCCACAAAGATGACAACCCTGGGAGGCCTATTATTTTTTGCATTGGGACACTGACAGAGAATATCTCAGGTTGGGTGGAAAATCTCCTAAAACCTCTAGTCAGAGATACTCCTAGTTACATCCAGGACACCACAGACCTTCTTAACAAACTCAATGCCCTCGGTCCACTTCCTGAGGGCACCATTTTGGCCACCGTGGATGCAGAATTCTTGTATACAAACATTCCCCACAAGGATGGAGTTGCAGCATGTCGTGCGCTGCTGGAGAAACAAAAGCTCCCAACAAAACCAGTCACATGGCTCATACAGTTCATACTCAGCCACAACTATTTTACCTTTGGAGAGGACCTATATCTACAGTGAATGGGAACTTCAATGGGGTCCAGATGTGCACCGCAGTATGCAAACCTCTTTACAGCAGAACTGGAAGGAGCATATCTATCCACATGCACCACCAAACGCATTATGTACCTCCGTTATATCGATGATATCCTTGTCATCTGGACTGCGAGCGAGGAGGCCATACTTAAATTCCATAATGACTTCAATAACTTTCACAACACCATCAACCTTAAACTTACCTATTCAGAGAGCAAAATTCACTTTCTGGATACCACAATATACATCAAAGACCATCGGCTACTCACATCAGTATACCACAAACCCACAGACAGAACGACCTACCTCAGGAATGACAGCTTCCACCCCAAGCACACAAAGCAATCCATTAAATACAGCCAGGCTATACCATACAATCATATTTGCTCCAACAAGACAGACCTGGACAAACACCTTCTGGATCTGAGGACAAAATTTCTCCAATTGGGATACAAACCACAAATGATGGACAATCAAATCAGCAAAGCGGCCGCCATCAACAGAGACAGTCTGCTCACATACAAAAAGACCCAGAATGAAGAACGAGTGCCCCTAGTTGTCACCTACAACCCACAGCTGGAGATCCTACGAAAGATTGCCAAGGAACTCCAACCTGTGCTACATAGGGACAACAGACTCAAAGAAATATTCCCAGTCCCCCCTCTCCTTTCCTTTCAGTAACCACCAAACTTGTGGCATATTATTGTCTTGAGTGCCCTGAAGGCCCTAGCAGAAAATGGCACCTCATCCTGCCTGCAGAACAGGTGAAAACCTGCAGGCACATCCACACTGCTGACAGTGTACCTGTCCCACAGTCACAGCAAGTGCACAGAATTAGGGGGACATTTTCCTGCAGGTCTAGCAATGTGGTGTATCTGATTATGTGTGTGCAATCTCCCACCACAGGCCTCTATATGGGGGAAACAGGGCAGAGACTCAACCAGCGCATGAATTCACACAGATTCACCATTAATAACAGCAGAACTGATCTTCCAGTGGCCGCACACTTCTGCAGGGAAGACCACTCCATGGAAGATTTGCAGGTTGTAGTCCTAATGGGACATTTTAAGACGAAGAGGGAGAGAAAGGAATGGGAATTTAAATCAATGCAAAAAATTCAAACTCTGGAAAATGGACTAAATATTCATGCTAGTTTCATGTCACACTATGTGTGAATCGTGAGGGCCACAAATCACCACCTGAGAGCAAAGAGATAAGAGCAATAATTACTGATCCCTCTGTTGCGCCTCACAAGTTTCCAGATTGTTTATTTCTTGACCTGTTGTAAATGACTTCTCTACTTATATTGCATTTTGTTATTTTTAAAGATTCTAAGTTTCTTTGAAGGTCCAGGTCTTTTGTGTATAGAAAGTCTGTTAATTTTCAGTTTGTTGTATAACACCATGTCTGAAGAAGGGAGCTAGTCCTCTCGAAAGCTCACCATCAAATATACTCAGTTAGCCTCTAAAAGATATTGCCTGATTTCTTCACTCTTCTACTCTGTTGCCCATAGGAACTAATCAGAGGTCCCATTTCATTTCATATAGTGCTCTGAAAAAATGAAAGGGGAGCTCTGATTGGTTGCTATGGGTAACAAAGAAAGTCTTAGACCTAGACAATGTTCATACATGTGGCCCACAATGTCTCTTATCTCCTGACTAAAGTAAAATCTGTGACCAATATATTTAGAAAAAGTTTTCATTTAACGTTCCTTTCATGTTGAAAGCAAATCTTTGATAAAACCCCTTTAAAGGGGCAGAGCACTCTTAACTAGAGATGAGCGAGCACTAAAAAATTTGAGTTGAAGCCGAACCCCGAATTTTTACAAATTCGGACCGAATGCCGAATGCCATTAAAGTCAATGGGAGATGATGTTCAGGTTAATTTTTATACTAACACAGGTGAGGAGAAGCCGCAATTACCTTCTATAAGAGTAAACTGGATACGTGGTACAACTTAGTGAAGACGATTTGGCTCTAAGTTTGCAGGCTAAAATAATTCATTCCTCTCAATGGCTAACTGAAAAGATAAGGACTACGTAACTATGGGAGGTGCAGTGCTAGCAGCTTCTACATGGCCCCTTTGACACGTAAGAAGACGCCAGTGTTGGAATTGGCACATGGTAACTGGCAGGAGCCCCCTATCACTTTTTTCACCAGGGCCCAAGAACACGTCAGTTTGTCAGTTATCACCCCGCCAGCTGTACTGAATGTGCGCTCTGAAATAATGCTGGCTGTCGGGCAGGATAAAATTTCTATGGCGTGTCGAGCAAGCTCAGGCCATTCATCCATTTTGGACACCCAAAATTTGAATGGGTCCAGACTAAGTCCAAAAACATCGGTGTTGAGCTGCAATTAGTCATGGACCATGGTCTTAAGGTGGTCTCTGTGTGTCCAATAGGTGCCCTGCCTTGCAGACGTTGATGAGGTGGTAAAACCCGAGTTGAAAATGTTAACCAGTGCGCTTCTGCCACACTGCCTGATGCTGTTGCTGCGGGTACTTGCCATTCTACTGCTGGCACGTTGCTGACGTGGTTCCACTGTGACATTAGAATGTGAAGAAGACGCAACAGATGTCTCAAGTTGGTCAATGAGCACTGTCTCAAATTCCTGCATTCTACTGTCAATTTGTGTGGGTGGAAGGAAAGTAGTCACTTTTGATTTGTAACGTGGATCAATGAGGATGGCCACCCAGTAACCGATGTTCATTTTGATTGCCTTGATGCATGGGTCATGTTACAGGTAATGTAGCATCCAAGCACTCATGTGTGAGATGCTGCCAGGATCTCCCAAGCATTGGGGTTGAGGGGCACTAACCAGATCTTCCTCCTCTTCTTCCTCCTCCTGAAATCTGTGCCAACCTCTTACCACCGAAGGGTAATCGGTACCGGTGGTGTCCACCCCTGTCTCATCATCCTCCTCCACTTCCTCATCCTGAGCATCACCAGAGCCCTGGCTAGCCTCTTGCGCTGTACTCTGTGAGCTGAACTACCGTCCTGCACCCGCCCTGAACCTTGAACCACCGTCTAAAGAAGACCAATACAATTGGGAAACAGTCGGGCCTTCTACATCCGATGGCGAGTAAGGCTCTGTGTCCGCCTTCTTCTTCTCCATCACTGCCGTAGCCTGCTGTCGCAGAGAGTCTAACGCTTGTTCCAGTAAATATGATCACAATGGTCATGCTGACAAGGGCATCATCCTGATTCACCATTTTGGTTGCGTCTTCAAAACTGTCAAGGATGTTGCAGAGATCCTTCACCTACCTCCACTCCCTATAGCTCAACATCACGAGGTCCGCACCACTGCTTGTCAGGCTATGCAACACTTCATACTGCATAATGGCATTACGCTGCTGCCACAATCGCTGGAGCATGTGGAGGGTAGAATTCCAGCGTGTTGCTACCTCAACAATGAGATGGTTGGTGGGGAGGCCCAGATCACACTGCAACGCTAAAAGTCATGTTGGCGGAAGTGTGAGCTCAGACCTCAAGCCTTCCTCAGCAGACAGTTAAGACCCAGGTAGCGCTTGAGAAATTTCTGCACAACCAAGTTCAGGACGTGTGCCAGGCAAGGGATGTGCGTAAGTCTATCGATCTTGAGGGCAGCAAGGAAATTTCTCCCATTGTCGAACACCACATTGGCTGACACCAGGTTCTTAGCACCCAGCCACTGGTCGGTCTGAGTGCACAGAGCCGTCCACAGCTCTTGAACTGTGTTTTGACGGTCTCCAAAACACATTAAATTCAGAACGGCCAGGTTTCTCTTGGCATGTGATGCGACCCGTCGAGTTTGGGGATCTGGACTCTGCACCATCCCAGCAGTGTGGAAGAGTGTCCGTCGAGCCCGAGACCCATCTTCCCCAGAGGCACTGTCATTCACCCAACTCACCCAGTGAGCAGTCAGTGAGATGGAACGCCTTTGACCGTGCTTACTAGTCCATGTGTCTGTAGTCAGATGGACTTTGGTTGGCACAGATTCAGCCAACGCGCTGGAGATCTTTTCTGTAACATGGCGGGCCAGGGCCGGGACAGCTTTTCTGGCAAAGAAATGCCTGCTCGGCATCTGGTATTGGGGTATGTCAGGGCCATGACATGGCGGAACCCATCTGTGTCCACCAGGCAGAAAGGCAACATTTCCAAGGCCTACAGCCTGGCAATGCCGCCATTCAGGCTTTTGACTTTGGGATGGCTGGGGTGAAAGCGTTTCTTCTACTCCCACACCTGGTACACAGAAGGCTGGCTGGTGGACTGTACGGCGTGCAGGTCAGACTGGTGGAAGGGGAAGGTGTAGACTGCGTTGCTGGTGGTGGGAATTGGCCGACAGTGTCTGGGACTGGGGATGGTGCTTGCTGATGCTGCTCCAGCACATCAGCAGCAGAGGACCACTTGGGCTTGGAAGTGGCCCAGAAGGCAGAAGATGTCATGGTGGTTGGAAGCCGAGGACCTGTGTGGCCTTTTTATCTCCAAGTGATTCTTCCACAGCAATTCATGCTTTACATGCATGTGCCTGTTCATGCTGGTGGTGGTTAAATTCTTTAGATTGTTTCCCCTACTGACACGTTGAAAAGCAAAGCCGGCACATGATGTCGGTCGGTGAATCTGAGGCTTGATCGAAAAAGGCCCAGGCTTCACAGGTCCTGGACCTCTTCGACAGTGAAAACCTGGTAGCAGTGCTCCCGCTGCCACCACTGACCACGGCTGGCGGAGTAATGTCAGCGGACTTTTGCGACCTCCCTCTCCCTTTCTATGGCCGGACCCGCACTGACACTACCCCATCATCCTCCTCCACTGATGATGCGTTCGCCAGCTGCTGCTCAAAAGACCACATTGAATCCACAATGTCATCATCATTATCACAGGTGACTTCCTCTTCCTGACAGTCTACATCCTCAAGCTATGGGTTAAAAGGCACAGGCACTGCGAGGCATTGCTGACAGCTCAGGATTTCTGCCAACGGACCAGCTTCCTTCTCTTCCTCTGAGGGCATCAGCGATTGGGCGTCAGAGCAGACGAAATCATCCTCTTTGGCCTCTTGATCTTTTGAAATGCCATCTGACCCCAACCACATTGTTCACTCAAAGATCTTTTCGGAATATGGATTATCTAGAGTGGTCTGTTTGTTGGGTGACATTTGGCCTACAGGTTGGATTGATGATGATCACATTTTTGCCCTTGACTGAGAGGAAGAGGAGGTGAAACTGCTGGATGAAGGGTGTGTTAATCACCGAAGAACAGATTGGCATCAATCTTCAGTAATGAGATGCACAGGGAACTGACCAAGCGATGACAGGCCTGACGGTCCTACGATTGATGATGTGCTCGCTTGTGTGTTGTCCGGAGCACTGGAAGGAGCACCTTGTCTCGTATCTATAGCCCCACGTCCTACGCCCCTCCGTGCTCGCTTAGTTTGCTCCCTGTTCAAAAATATAAATATTAAAAAGGTCAAGATTTGTTCACAGTCTCTTATTAAAGAACTGTACTCCAAAGACAGCAAATCAACAGTGGTCTTATATGCCCATACTTTGCAACGGACAAATAATATTATAAACAAAATTTTTCCTATGCAACATCGGTGAAATGGGGTCGTATGGAAGAACCCTCACAGCAAATCAAGTAGTCTTAAATGCCTATACTTTGCAACGGGCAAATAGGATTATAAATAGACATTTTTCTCTGCAACATCGGTGAAATGGGGTCGAATGGAAGAACCCTCACAGCAAATCAAGTAGTCTTAAATGCCTATACTTTGCAACGGGCAAATAGGATTATAAACAAAAAATTTTCTATGCAATATCGGTGAAATGGGCTTGTATGGAAGAACCCTCACAGCAAATCAAGTGGTCTTAAATGCCTATACTTTTCAATGGGCAAATAGGATTATAAACAGAAATTTTCCTATGGAATATCTATACAAAACTACCTAACTCTCTAACTGGTGATGTGTCTGATTCCCTAAGCTAGCTGTCCCCTTCTTTCCCCTGAGTAATCTAACTAACAGCTTTTCCTGTGTAAAATCGCTATTAAATGTTGTTTCTGCCTGCTGGCAAACAAGCACACAGAACAGAGACAGCAGTGTGGTCACTACAGAGAGTAAGGTGGAAATGGCGTTCAACAGGAAATACAGTGACATAAACATGAGACGGTCATGTGATTTTAGCAGCCAATGTGATCCCTACAGCCTCACTGGTGACGTTTTTGACCCTCTCCTCCCCCTGTGCTCTGCACTGATAGGCTGGCTGCCAAAACTGAAGGAAGCAGCTGAAAAGGGCGCTGAACCTCTGTCCCGAACCTGAACTTTTTACCGAACTTGCGTCCAAAAATTCGGCTCGGCTTGAGTTCGAGAAATACGTAAAGTTCGTGCCGGACTAAACATTTTGGGCGACATGTATGAACGGGCTTTACGCCAGTTTTCTGGCATACACTGCGCCTCCCAGCCCGAATCCCGCTGTCGGACCCAGCGTTCGCCACTTTCGGCTGTGGTCCGCATGAAGGGGCGGGCAGTGGGCAGGCAGTGGGCGCGGTGGGGCGCGGTATAGGCGTTCCGGGGCGGGACGCGGCGCGCTCGTATAGTCCGAGGCATGTACCATCGCGGCTCGCCAAATCGCGGCGCTCGGCAGCTCCGACAAATTATAACACTACAGAAGTTGTGCCGATGTGTATATAAAAGGAATACTAATATGTGGCTAACGAAAAAAAAAAAAAAAAAGACCATAAAATCATGTTTATTTCTTTATTTTCGTTAGCCAAGGATCAATAGTATGGGTGCAGCGAAAATAAAGAAATAAGCATGATTTTCTTGATTTCAAATCTTTATTTCGTTAGCCACATATTAGTATTCGTTTTATATACACATCGGCACAACTTCTGTAGTGTTATAATTTGATTTCAGCCATGTACAGTTTTATTTCAGATTGCATTAGAAAACCCATAGGAGCGTCGCTCGCTCTCCCATTGGTCCAAATAACGGCGCCTCTTTTAACTTAGCCAATCACAGAGCTCGCTCAGAATTTCTTTTCCCCATAGAACTCTATGAGAAAGCAGCTCGCGCTCTGATTGGCTAAGCTGGACGAGCCCCCGCTGCTTCAACCAATCAGCTCGTTTCTGCCTTTTTACTGTATTTTGAACTGTCCCGCCTTTGAATATGATTGGTCCATTTTTCTCCATAGGATAGAATGGGCCACTGTCGCTCCTATTCTGATTGGTCAATTCTCCTCCATAGGATATAATGGGACATTGTCGCTCCTATTCTGATTGGCTGGTTTATGGCGACCAATGAGAATAGCTTTACAAATTTGAATTACTGTCTTTCCCGGCAATTCTCTCTATGGCAATTCCCTATGTAGCGCCGGTCTCGGCGACGAACGCGTTGTTCGGGTTTTTAACTGCTTTATTTTTAAAGAAGTGTTCTGGTCTTTATCTGAGAATGTTTTACACTGTATAAAAATAATTTGTTGATTAATACTTCATGCCGCGCGGCGCTGAGCGCCGAGATTTGAGTGCGCTCATCTCTCCATAGAGTATAATGGGAGAAGTAGCTCGCGCTCTGATTGGCTGAGCTAGCCGAGACCCCGCTAGCTCAGCCAATCAGCTCTTTTCAGCATTTTTACTGTATTTTGAATTATCCCGCCCTGGGTTCTGATTGGTGTAAACTTCCCCATAGGCTAGAATGGGACTTTGTCGCTCGTATTCTGATTGGTCTAAACTTCTCCATAGCCTTGAATGGGACTTTGTCGCTCCTATTCTGATTGGCCGGTTTATGCCGACCAATGAGAATAGGTTTCAGGATTTGAATTACTGTATTTCCCGGCAATTTCCAATATCATATTTCTTGATATTGTGCCGTTCTCGAGTTTGGGAAAGTGATTTTATTTTTTAAGAAGTGTATTTTGTACATTCAGCTCCTTTCTGACACTGTTTTCCGCCTTTATAAAGGCGATTTTTTTCGGGAATCACACTCCTGCTGCACGGAGCGGAGCGCCGAGACTTCTGTCGCGATCTCCGATCTGCTTCCTCGCATGTTCCGATCCTGCTTCACTTCGCCTCTGCCGGAGCATTTAGACCCAAAAAATGTAGAACGCCTTTATAAAGGCGATTTTTGCTTCATACTCCGCACCGACATCTGGAATGATTTCTCGCCGCTCCAGCCTGTCTCGCATCGGAACAGATTCTCGGCGCAGTCCCGCACGGCGCCTAAGTCCCGCACTGCACCCCACACACTGGCGAGGCGCGGCGGACTTTTACCCGCATGTATGAGTGCACTTCCTCGGACGGCGAAGCATAGGCGCAGCGCCGCACAGCGCCCATGTCCCCGCACTTCGCCTCATACGCTGGCGAGGCGCGGCGGACTTTACATGATATGTATGAGCGCCGCCCAGCCGCGACATAAATCAGGCGCAGATTCCGCCGGAAAACTGGCGGAAAACGGCGCCTCGACCCGGCGGGATTCATACATGTGGCCCTTTGTGTTTTGTGTTAGCTGTTTTTCCCATAAGCCGTTATTAGTTTATGCTCCTCCATGCATGGGTGTTTCATTGGCTTGTTTATACCTGTATTTTTTAATGAAGAATTAATAAAGCATCAAGATTTTTTAAACTCATCAGCGGTGGATATTGTAGCGGTTTTCTGCATTTTCTTGCATGTCTGTTAACCACTGGGCGATGGCCGTGACCAGCTCTATCCCACACGCGAGCACTATGTTTAAGAGGTGAGCGGACTTACATATATTTTTTCTAAACATTTTGTGAACGGTTCAGCTCAACACTACTCTTAACACAACTATTTATGTGACTCATCCAATCTAATTTGCATCTTCAATAAGGGTATTTTTTTTTTTTTTTTTTTACTTCAAGCCTGATTTTTCTGAGCAACTCATTAATCCCTCCTCCCCCCCAAAAAAAAACTGTAAGAAATGAAGAAAAAAACAAGAAAGTTAGTGTTTTATTTCCTCCTGACTTCTTCTGATGAACCCCTGATGGGATACCAAAGAACGCAAATGTTCCCGGGACTCCTCTGGCCCCACTTGCCTCTGGAATGGAGGGATTTTTATTTTTGTATTTGAAGCCTAATTTTCTGAGCTATTCATGAATCCTGTTTCCCAAAAAAGGTTAAGAATGAAAAAATATCCACAAATGTCAGTGTTTTATTCCCTTCTGTACCTCTTCTGATGAACCCCTGATGAGATACCAGGGAACCCTCGTGTTCCAGAGACTCTTTGCTTAAAGTCTGACTCTTCTGTGTTATTTATTGCTATTCCTTGATCCCCTCTTTTCAAGAAAAAAAAAAAAAATTGGGGAATGAAGGAAAAAAACAAAACCAGAGCTTTACCCAGTGGCTTTTATAGATCTCGAAACAAGACCATCATTAACCTTGAATTGAACTTCATGCAACAGCTTCATCATCAGAAGGATGCGACCACTGGAACTGAAACCTCAAATAAAACTGAAAACTTTAGAGTGTATAAGTAAAACCAGCACAAAGGGCAAAAACATCTAAAAACAGAAAAAAAAATCCAGACTCTAGGATATGTTTCAATGTATTATCAAATTGCAGGAAAAGTGGAGCTTCCTAGGGATTATTACTTCACTCCCAACCATTGCTCTGGAGTATTGTCAGACTGGGTTGCCTGGGGCCCACCAATGAAGTTGGTTCTTGGGGTCCACCAGTGGAGATAATTCTTGGGGCCCACCAGTGGAGATGATTTTTGGGGCCCACCAGTGGAGTTGGTTCTTGGGGCCATCCAGTGGAGTTGATTCTTGGGGCCCACCAGGGAAGAGGATTCTTATGGTCCACCAGTGAAGATGATCCATAAGGCCCACCAATAGAGTTTATTCTTGAGGCCCACAAGTGGAGATGATTCTTGGGGACCACTAGTACAGTTAATTATTGGGGCCCAGCAGTGGAGTTGATTCCTGGGGCCCACCAATGGAGATGATTCTTGGGGCCTACCAGTAGAGATGATTCTTGGGGCCTACCAGTGGAGTTGATTCTTGGGACCTACCAGTGGAGTTGATTCTTGGGGCCCACCAGTGGAGTTGATTCGTGGGGCCCACCAGTTGAGTTGAATCTTGGGGCCCACCAGTGGAGATGATTCTTGGGGCCTACCAGTGGAGTTGATTCTTGTGGCCTACCAGTGCAGGTGATTCTTGGGGCCTATCAGTGGAGATGATTCTTGGGGCCACCAGTGGAGATGATTCTTGGGGCCTACCAGTGGAGATGATTCTTGGGGCTCACCAGTGGAGTTTATTCTTGGGGCACACCAGTGGAGATTATTCATTCTATAGCTACTGTACATAACTGCACATCCCTCTTACTTTCTGCAACTTTTATCTGAGTATCTACCTAAGAAGCAGGCCCAGGTTTGCTATTCTCAGGGGCTCCCTGAGGGTTACATAGTCGTCAGCTGTTTATAGAAGGTAAAGGTGACTCTCTGCAGTCATGTGACCTCCTGTTTATCCACATCTCCAGCAGGTAGGCCATAGCCCTGAACTGCAAGCTACATAAACACAGACAATGATTACTATGTGCAAACCAAAGTCCTGGATCTCAACCCTAAACATTGCTCCTGGATCCTGCAAAAAGTAGGCAGAAAAAGAGTATATGGTGATGACTCTGCTTTTTGTTGCTTCACCTCATTATTCCCAGGACCTCACGTCACATAAAAGTCCTCATAGGTAGAGATCCCCTTTTAATTTCTTCTTCCTGATATGCAGATTTGGCATCTTAAAGGGGTGCACATTGATGGGATATTGCTATACATTAATAGAGGGAGGTCTCATCTCTGAGATCTGCTCTTATCTTAAGAATGAGCCCGAAATCTCTGAACAGTGATCGAAACTCCCCCATTGGTTTCAAGGGGAAGTCTGAGTACAGTTGATAGAGAAAAAGGTGGGACCCGCACCTATCACACACAGATGGCGTATCCTATCAATATGTCATCAATGTGCCCGGTCGGACAACCCCTTTAAGGTCATTTTACATAGGATGGATTTGCTGCAGATTTCGTTACAGAACTTGTTGTGGATTTTACTACTGATTTGACTTTGACTTTAATGGGAGAAGACAAAATCTACAGGAAACGTTTATCTGCACATTTTAGTGCAGATTATAGCTCCTCCCATTAGAGTCAATGAAGAAAATCAGAAGCAAAATCCACATCAAATCTATTCCAAAATCCACAGCAAATCCTTCCAGTGGTCATTTAGTCTTAGGCGATGTCTGCGCTGCAGTGGACAAAAGAACGACCTGAAAACAAATCCTAAAAACGTTCATAAAGCTGATTTTTTTTTGTCCACTGCCTGCCAAAACAGCTGAAAAAAAAGGGCAGTTTTTGCCGTGATTTGTGCTTTTTGGTGCCTTTTTTGCTTTTCTTCAGGTCTGGTTTTTAATGTCTGCATAAATCAAACCATTGGATGTAACTCCATCCTACAAAAGGGGATTTAAAGCACATTATTGCATTTATATGGAATCTTCTCATTGTTTTACTGATTTTAGCTTCTACTGCTAAAAATATGTTTTTTCTTTTAATGGATTTTGGTGTTAAAAATCAGCTTTTTTTGCGGATTTTGGCACTAATAAAGCTATCTCGCTTTAGCCGCTAAAATTCCTTTTTTTACGGATTTTTCTTTACAGATTTTGGTGCTAATAAAGTTATCTCACTTTTGCCACTAAAAATCTGTTTTTTTTTACGGATTTTCACGCTAAAATCCTTAAAAGAATGGATTTTTAGCAGCAAAAAAAGTAATTTTAGTGGCAAAAGCGAGATAACTTTTTTAGCGGCAAAATATGCAAAAAAACCTGATTTTAATGCAAAGACCCGTAAAAAAAAATTTTAGCTACAAAAGTGAGATAACGTTATTTGCGCCAAAATCCATCAAAATCAGTTAGCGACAAAAGCTAGATATTTTTACTATAGCGTCTATGAGAAGCTTTACGGGCGTTTTTTTAGCGTTTTTAAGAAATAAAAAAAAATTTACGTTTTTCTGTACAGTGGAGACAGAGCCTTAGGCTCTGCTCATATGACCTGTTTGCATTGAAATAAGCTCTAATTTCACAGAAGAAACGCACATTCTTCCGGTCTCTTCCTGGTTAGGTTGTGGGTGGTTCTATAGCAGTGATTAGCATATCAGCTCTGTATTCCCAGCTCTTCTATTTGATTGATGTGAGAGCAGAAGATCTTATCTATACAGCAGAGAGCTTTAGAGAAAACAAGTATTTAGTCTCCTTTGTTTGTTAGAGATAACACACTCTGTTCTCAAGCTGCTGACATCCTGTGTGCCAACGTATGGTGATGTCACCCCCTGCTCTTAGAAAAGACAAAACACAGAGAGAAAAGAGTGGAGCAGGACGGTAACCAGAGAAACCTGTGTGCACTCAGAACAGATAAAATCTCTGTTATTTCCTCAACAAAGCAAAATAAAGGCATATATTGGAAAATTACCGTTCCCTACATGTTGACAGCTAATCTTTGTAGTGAGACAACCCCTTTAATGCAGTTTTCCCAACTTTTTTTCACCAGAGACCAATTTTATGCAAGACAATTTTTCCACGGCCCAGTGGGGGCAGGTTTTTTGGGAGGTGCTATTGGGGGTGGAGTTATAGAGGGGGTTGGAGGTTTAGAATCTCATGCACAAAAAACACAATAAAGTGCATACTGTATAATTTATTTAGTGGTATGGGGTAACCAATATATAACTGTAGACTGATTGTCAGCTGTGGGTCAGCATTATACATGTACATAATATATATAATGAGCTCTGTGGGCCTCATTAAGTAGGTCTATATACATGTCCCCTGTAGTAATTATATATATGCCCCCTGTAGTAATTATATACATGCCCCCTGTAGTAATTACAGTTGAAACCAGCAGTTTACATCCCCTCTATATAAAGCCCCATCTGCAGGTTTTTCTCACTCTCTGACATGAAATCAGAATAAACCTTCCCCGATTTAGGTCAATTAGGAACCAAAAATATTTATATTCTCCAAATGCAGAATAATGAGAGAATTTTTAAGGCATTTTTATTATTTTCTGCAAAGTCAAAAGTTTCCCTACACTGGGATAACTCTGCCTTTACACAATCTGGGACCACCCATAAGATGAGGTCAGGTCTTTTGAAGCTTCTGATAGGTTTATTGACAACATCTGAGTTAATTAGAGACAAAGCTGTGGATGTATTTTACAGCACACCAGAAACACACTGCTTCTGTGTGTAACATCATGGGAAAGTCTAAAGAAATCAGCCAAGATATCAGGCAGAGAACTGTGGACTTGTACAAGTCTGGATCATCCTTGGATGCAATTTCCAGATACCTGAAGGTGCCTCGTTCATCTGTACAAACAATTATACACAAGTACTAACAAGATGGGAATGTCCGGCCATCATACCGCTCAGGAAGGAGACGGGTTCTGTGTCTCATAGATAAACGTGCTTTGGTCCAACATGTGCATATCAACCCAAGAACAAAAGCAAAAGACCATGTGAAGATGCAGGTGGAGGCTGGTAAGAGTGTGTTGTTATCCACAGTGAAATGAGTACTGGGATAAACATGATAAACATGGGATAAAATGCCACTCTGCCAGGAAGAAGCCATTACTCCAAAAGAAATATAGAAAAGCCAGATAAATGCACAGAAACAAAGACCAACATTTTTGGAGACGTGTCCTGTGGTCTGACTAAACTAAAATGGAAGTGTTTGACAATAATGACCATTGTTACGTTTGGAGGAAAAAGTGAGATGTTTGGTAGCCTAAGAACACAATCCCAACTATGGCAGCATCATGTTCTGAGGTTATTTTGCTGCAGGAGGGACTAGTGCACTTCACAAGATATATGGCATCACAAGGAAAGAAGATTTTGTGGCAATACTGAAGCAACATCTCAAGACATCAGCCAGGAAGTTAAAGCTTGGGCAGAAATGGATCTTCAAAATGGACAATGACCTGAAGCTACTGCCAACCTGGTTACAAAGTGGCTTAAGGAGAACCAAGTCAATGTTTTGGAGCGGCCATCACAAAGCCTTGATCTCAATCCTATTGGAAATTTATGAGCAAAGCTGAAAAGGCCGGTGCGAGCAAGGAGACCCCCATATATGGCTCAATTACACCAGCCAAAATTCCTACCAACTATTATTATTATTTATTTTATAGCGCCATTGATTCCAGAACACTGTACATTCAGGGGGTTACATACATAACCTAAGTTAAACAAGTACAATAGTGACAATTTGTGACTAACAACAGGTACAGAGGGAGAGAGAACCCTGCCCGCGAAGGCTTACAATCTACAAGGAAGGGAGGAAGAGACAGAAGGTGAGGGGCAGACATGTTTGTGGGGGGTGTAGGGACAGTGGGGTTATTGTAGGTTATAGGCTCCTGAAGAAATGGGTTTTCAGGTTGCTTTTGAGGCTGGTGAGAGTGGAGGAGAGTCTGAGGTGTTGGGGCAGTGAGTTCCAGAGTGTGGGGGAAGCACGGGAGAAGTCTTGGAGACGGCTGTGTGAGGAGCTGATAAGAGGAGAACAGAGAAGAAGGTCCTGTGAGGAGTGGAGGTTGCATGAGGGGAGATATCTGAAGATTAGGGCAGAGATGTATGGAGGAGAGAGATTATGGAGAGCCTTGTAGGTCAGGGTTAGTAACTTGAACTGAATGCGATGGGCAGCCAGTGAAGGGATTGGCAGAGGGGAGAGGCAGAGGAGTAGCGAGGAGAGAGGTGACTCAGGCGGGCAGCAGAGTAGAGGATGGTTTGGAGGGGAGCAAGAGTGCTAGACGGGAGGCCGCAGAGAAGGATGTTGCAGTAGCCTAGGCGGGAGATGACGAGGGCACGGACCAGCATTTTTGTGCTTTCAGAGTTAAGGAATGAGCGGATTCGTGAAATATTTTTCAGGTGGAGGCGGCAGGCAGAGGTGAGGGTGTGAATGTGTGGTTTGAAGGATAAAGCGGAGTCGAGGGTTATCCCAAGGCAGCAAACTTGTGGGACCGGTGAGATTGTAGAGCCATTGACTGTGATAGAGAGATCAGATGGAGGGATGGAGTGGGACGGTGGAAAGATGATAAATTCAGTTTTCTCTACATTAAGTTTTAGGAGACGGGAGGAGAAGAAAGAAGATATGGATGATAGGCAGTTTGGGATCCGGGACAGTAGAGAGTTAATGTCTGGGCTGGAGATGTAAAGTTGGGTGTTATCAGCAACAGGTGGTACTGAAAGCCATATGATGCTATGAGCTGACCCAGACCAAGAGTGTAGAGAGAGAGGCGTAAGGGACCCAGGACTGACCCCTGTGGGACAACAACAGGGGGAAGTCGAGAGGAGGAGGTGGTGCGAGAGTGAGAGACGCTGAATGTCCGATCTGTGAGGTACAAGGAGATCCAGGAGAGGGCCAAGTCCGTGATGCCGAGGGAGGAGAGGATGTGTAGCAGGAGTGAGTGGTCAACAGTGTCAAAGGCAGAAGATAAGTCTAAGAGGAGGAGAATAAAGTAGTGACGTGAGGCTTTAGCAGTTACTAGGTCGTTGTTGACCTTGGTTAGGGCGGTTTCCGTAGAGTGATGGGATCGGAAACCAGATTGCAGAGTGTCAAGAAGAAAGTTGGAGGAGAGATGGGAGGACAGCTGACGATGGACGTGTTGTTCGAGGAGTTTAATAGCAAATGGAAGCAGTGAGATGGGGTGATAGTTGGACAGTGAGGAGGGGTCGAGAGATGGTTTCTTTAGGATGGGAGTGATGGTGGCATGCTTAAAGGAGGAAGGACAGGTGCCAGAGGTTAGTGATAGGTTGAAAAGATGGGTGAAAGCTGGGATTATAACAGGACTGAGGTCTGGGATGAGGTGAGATGTCAGTGGGTCAAGGTTACAGGTAGTGAGGTTGGATTTGGAGAGTAGAGAGGAGACCTTGTCATGAGTGACAGAGGGGGAAGCAAGTTATGATGGGAGGTGCAAGGTGGGAACTGTGTGGGCAGAGGGGCTGGCGGTGCGCACTGCGCAGGCATGGGTGTGGACGGTGGGGGCAGTGGGGTGAAGCTTTCTCTGATGAGGTTGGTCTTGTTTAGAAAGTGAGTGGCAAAGTCATCTGCTGAAAGGAGGGATGGGAGAGGAGCTATTGGTGGACGGAGGAGAGAGTTGAAGGTGTTCAATAGTCGTCTGGGGTTGTGAGACAGCGAGGATATGATAGTGGTGAAGTAATCCTGTAATCACTATTGTGAGAAGCTTGTGGAAGGATCCAGAACGTTTGACCCAAGTCCTACAGTTTAGGGGCAAAGCCACCAAATACTAATGAAATGGAGGAAACTTCTGACTTTGCAGAAAGTAATAAAAATGCCTTAAAAATTCTCCCCCTCATTATTCTGCATTTGGGGAATAGAAATAATTTTGGTTCCTAATTGACCTAAAACGGGGAAGGTTTATTCTGATTTCATGTCAGAGAGAAAAACCTGAAGATGAGGCTTTATATAGAGGGAGGGAGAAACCTGCAGATGGGGCTTTATATAGAGGGGAGAGAGAAACCTGCAGATGGGGATTTATATAAAAGGAGATGGAAACTGCTGGTTTCAACTGTATATACATGCCCCCTGTAGTAATTATTTACATGCCCCTTGAAGCTACTCATATACAGTGAAGGAAATAATTATTTGATCCCTTGCTGATTGTGTAAGCTTCCCACTGACAGAGTAGGTTAACATTGAGCGATAGAATATCCAAAATAAAATCTAGAAATTCACATTGTATAAATTATATATATTTGCATTTTGCTGAGAGAAAAAAGTATTTGACACCCTACAAACCATTAAGAGTTCTGGCTAATACAGCCCAGTTAGACTAGTAATCAACTTGTTACCTGCATTAAAGACAGCGGTCTTACATAGTCACCTTTATAAAAGACTCCTGTTCACAGACTCAATTAATCAGTCAGACTCTAGCCTCTACAACATGGGCAAGACCAAAGATCTTTCCAAGGATGTCAGGGACAAGATCATAGACCTGCACAAAGCTGGAATGGGCTACAAAACCATAAGTAAGACGCTGGGTGAGAAGGAGACGACTATTGGTGCAATAGTAAGAAAATGGAAGAAATACAAAATGACTGTCAATCGGTCTGGGGCACCATGCGAAATCTCACCTCATGGGGTCTCCTTGATCATGAGGAAGGTGAGAGATCAGCCTAAAACTACACAGGGTGAACTTGTTAATGGTCTCAAGGCAACTGGGATCTCAGTCACCAAGAAAACCATTGGTAACACATTAAAATCCTGCAGTGCCCGCAGGGTGCCCCTGCTCAAGAAGGCGCATGTGCAGACCCGCCTGAAGTTTACCAATGAACACCTGGGTTAGTCTATGAGTGACTGGGAGAAGGTGCTGGGGTCAGAGGAGACAAACACTGAGCTCTTTGGCATTAAAGGGAACCTGTCACATAGGTTGTGCCCCCCTTGCTGAGCGCAGCACAAGCCAGTGTCAGACCTGCTGTTCCCAGTGCTGTGTCCCTTATTCTGTAAGATGCTGGAGTTTTAGAGCATTTACCCCTTAAATCTTATTCATGATCAGGTGTTAGCTCCACCCACCAAAGTCTAGCTCCACCCACTGACAGTTATTCACATGTTTCTACCTATTCAAAGTAATAGGTTTATCAGTTGAGGTGGGCGGGGCTAGCTCCGATTGGCCGGGTTTGAAAAAAACTGACTCTGTGAAGGACTCTTCGAATGACTCTTCTGGCTGAAAACTTCAGATTTGAGTATTAAATAATCGAAAACTACAGCATCTTACAGAATAAGGGACACAGCACTGGAAACAGCAGGTCTGACACTACCTTGTTCTGTCCTCAGCAAGGGGGGCAAAAACTTTGTGACAGGTTCTCTTTTACTCAACTCACTGTGTTTGGAGGAAGAGAAATGCTGCCTATGGCCCAAAGAACACCGTCCCCACTGTCAAGCATGGAGGGGGAAACATTATATTTTGGGGTCTTTTCTCTGCTAAAGGCACAGGACTACTTCACCGCATCAATGGAAGAATGGATGGAGCCATGGACCGTAAATTCCTGAGTGACAACCTCCTTCCCTCCGCCAGGACATTAAAAATGAGTCGTGACTGGGTCTTCCAGCAACACAATAACCCAAAACATACAGCCAAGGCAACAAAGGAGAGGCTCAAAAAGAAGCACATTAAGGTCATGGAGTGGCCTAGCCAGTCTCCAGACCTTAATCCCATAGAAAACTTATGGAGGGAGTTGAAGTTCTGAGTTGCCAAGCGACAGCCTCAAAATCTTAATGATTTAGAGATGATCTGCAAAGAGGAGTGGAGCAAAATTCCTCCCGACATGTGCGCAAACCTCATCATCAACTACAAAAACATCTGACTGCTGTGCTCACAACAAGGGTTTTGCCACCAACTACTAAGTCTTGTTTGCCAGAGGGATCAAATAAACTGCAAAATGCAAATAAATTTATATAATTTATACAATGTGATTTTCTGGATTTTATTTTGGATATTCTATCTCTCAATGATAAAATTAACCTACCCTTAAAATTATAGACTGTTCATGTCTCTGTCAGTGGGAAACTTACACAATCAGCAAGGGATCAAATACTTATTTCCTTCACTGTACATACTACTCACGCTAGTAGAAAAATAAAAAAAAAGTTACTCACCTCCTCTCAATCACCTGCCTCCAGGAGCTGGTGACCCAGCGGCACAGGTGATGTGACAACATCGCTGAGTCACACCCCCGCAGCACTGATCTGTATGTACAGCGCTAATTGAGCACTGTATATACAAACGATTGGGAAAGCAGGGACGGTAATGAACCATCTTTGCTTTCTCCCTGGCTAAATAGCTGCATAGTGTGTTTGCAGCTGCTTACTCTACGTGGAGGTCTTATAACGGCCGCACAGAGTAGAGGCCAGCTACCCGGTCTTATGACATCTACGGGCTGGGGGCAGCATTTGGAGGCCGGGGGCCGCAGACCAGTAGATGGCGCATAGATGTCGCCCTTTAAAGTGTATCAGAAAGTTGCATAAAGTTTAGGGTCAACCGGTGCCGTGTGTGGCACAGAAGCGTAGAAATCCGGTGTCGTAACAACCCCCTCACCCTCCACCCAGGGCCATCTTTTCCATTGGGCACATTAGGCAGTTGCTCAGGGGCCCCACAAGTATAGGGACCCCAAGTGGTTTATGTATGTCCCAGGAATACAAGAAACATACCCTGAATCCATTGGTTGGCTTTGCTTCATGTGTTTTTATGTGCAAAAAGTTAAAACCAAGGGTGAAGAAGGGAACCAAAGGCGCCCTGTCCTGCCAATCAGTCTTTTAGGCTGCTGGTGTGCAGACATAAGTGGTGTGATAATATGAGTGTGCTTGGGGGGACTCGAGGTATGGCCAAGTACGATGTCATGTACCCGGGGGCCCACAATTCTGTTAAGATGACTCTGCCCCCACCCCCGAATGTGAGGTCTATGACTTTGTCTAGTATTTGGTCCATAGATCAGCAAACTTTAAAGTTACTGTTTTAATATGATTTTTTTTTTATTATAGGTGTAGCAGAGCTGAATTTGTCATCTGGCTGAATTTGTCATCAGGAGATGATCACGTTATTACTGTTAAAGAGAGTGATCGGCGCAGCAGGAGGTCGGTGTCACATGGAAGGAAGGTGCAGCCCATCAACCATGTAGATAGAAGGCTGAACAGCGTGCTTACAGATTTCCTATGCAATTGTGAAATTTATTCCACCATTGATACATACAGAACCCAAAGTGAAGTAGTGACCAGACAGATACGACGTTTCGGTCTAGTTATTGACCTTACTCATGTGGACCATGTATAAGGTAGAGGGTGGCCACCACTTCTCTCGAGCAGCATGTGACTGCTGTATAACCACTAAGGCTCATCTGGATGTGCAAACCATCATTGCTACAGCAACCTCATTGCAATCACTTATTCTATGTTTAGTGGGACCCTCTACCTTATACGTGACCCACATGAGTAAAGTCAAGAACTAGATCAAAACGCCGTATCTGCCCGGTCACTATTTCACTTTGGTTCCTGTATATATTAATGGTGGAAAACAATCTCACAATTCCATAAGAAATCTGTAAGCGGGCTTCGGTCTAATTATTGACCCTACTCATGTTGGTCACATATAAGGTAGAGGGTACCATTAGATATAGCACAAGTCATTTCAATGAAGGTGCTGTAGCAATGGTGGTTTGCAGATCTAGATTAGCCTTAGTGGTTCTACAGCAGTTAAGCGCCGCTAGAGAGAAGTGGTGGCCACCCTCTACCTCAGGGGTCTTCAAACTGCGGCCCTCCAACTGCTGGGAAACTACAACTCCCATCATGCATTTATATAATCTATAACAGTGAGCATGATGGGAGTTGTAGTTTCCCAACAGCTGGAGGGCTGCAGTTTGAAGACCCCTGCTCTACCTTATACATGACCCACATGAGTAAGGTCAATAATTACACTGAAACATTGTATCTGCCCGGTCACTATTTAACTTTGATTTTCTGGTATTAGCGGTGGAATAAATTACACAATTGCATAGGAAATCTAAGAGTGCAGCGGATTCTTCTATATACAGTTCGTGGTTGACGGGTTGCAATATCCTTCCATGTGACACCGACCTCCTGCTGGGCCGATTACTCTCTGGGCTGTAAATAAGCTGCATCATCTTAACCCAGAGATTGTACCTCAGGTGGCCAGGTGAAGTATTTGCATTATGGATGTCTGGACATTGGAAGACTTGCAATTATTATACTAATCTTTTTTTTTAATTCAGCAGGATAAATTTGCAAAAAAAATTTTAAGCGCCACTTACCTCATGGAAATTGCCGTACAGCCAATGACGTTTGGGTCCTGGGAAAGCACTGAACACTCTCTCCAGCTCCTTCTTTCTCAGGTAAAGACTTAAGAGTTTGTAGATCAGGTAAAGGGAGCACAGGTAAGGGACCCAGAACAGGAGCTCCTGGGGGTGCAGGGAGAAGGGTCCTGGCAGCAGTGGGGATGGCATGGTCAGAATATGCTCCGTAATATAAATCCAAGGGTATATATAAGTGACAGGAGGAGCTATGAGGTGACAAGTACAAGGAAAAGGGCAGTGACTAGAGGAGCAGGAGGAAAGACCCTGAGGCAGGTGTGTACACAGGCGTATAGGCACAGGAACGCCAGCGAGCAGCAGACCCAGGAAGCCTCATCATACAGAGATGATGAGCGTAAAATGCACTTAAGTGAGCGGCTACGATGTCTAATGCACCTAATGAATGTGTTAGGTGCATTGTTCGTAAGACTCGACACTTTCTAATGAGCCTAACATGAGGGGGCGTCTGGGGGTGTTCTGGGATTATTCTGGGGGTGTTCGGGGGACGTTCTGGGGGATGTTCTGGGGGCGTTCTGGGGGTGTTCTGGGGGCGTCGCACCACACTCGTAAGATTAGACACATATATGAATGTGGTTCGGCAAAACTCGGCGCATTACTGCTCGGACAGGCAGACCTATGTCAATGTGCTCTGCCTGAGCCTGAGGAGTCGCAGTGGAGATAGATTCTCTGTAAGGGGCAAAAATGTCCAATATTTCTCACCTTCCACCAGTGCAATAATAAAAAGTGATTTCTGAGAATTATCAAACTGTATGAAATGTAATTATTTAAATTTAATGAAAAATGTGATCATATAAATTAATATAAACTATATAATATCCCAAGAATATAAAATATCTCCTTTAAAAATTTTTATTCATAGAATCTTAAACTAATTTTACATGAAATAACCACTGATGATGTTTTTCAGATTTTTATATTTTAAATTTTTACTACATTAAATGTGAAATGTATTTTTGCTGCTTTCATCCTTTATTCTACATACAGCAAGAGCCGGCACAGCACAGGTATTGCTGGGACCTGTGGTCCACCAAGCAGGATCAGTCCCATAGTTTCTATCACTGACATGCTATTCTAATGTTCTTATTTCCAGCCTATCTATGGCCTTTATACATGTTTGGGGCGTTACTAATGCGCCTAACACACAGGCGAGGGGTGGGGAACACACAGGCGAGGGGCGGGAAACACACAGGCGAGGGGCGGGAACTTTAGACGTCATTTATAACACAAAAACCACTTTCATACATCAGGTGCATTATACACTGAAAACGAGACTCGACAATTCACTTCGACGCGCCTTCCTTCATACAGGTCTCCCTTAGTATCACTCTTTATAGAAATGCTGCAGAGCAATAAATGTATCAGTTTCCATAAGTGGTTACATACGACTCTTTTTGTAGACACAGATTTTCCCGTCTTAGGCCGTGTTTACACGGCTTATTCCCGACGGATTTGTGAGCCATATTGAGCTCACAAATCCGCCGTGAATAAGGGGCGGGACGGGGGCGGGGCCGGAGCGCGGCGGGGGCGCCGCTCCCGGCCCCATAGACAATGCATTGTTTACGGCGCGTCCGCGCCGTAAATAATGTGCATGTCACTTTCTCCCCCCGCGGCGGATTCGCCGAGCGGGGAGGAGCGACGGATTCCACTGTTCTCAATGAGAGCAGTGGATTACCATAATTGCTGCCGCGGATTGGCGCCGTACTGCAGCGCAAATCCGGCGCGCAGTACGGCGCCAATCCGCGGCAGAATAAGCCGTGTGAACGAGGCCTTAAAAATGTAATTTATTCATTGTTTAGTAAATAGTTTTGCAACTTTCTAATAAATAAGGCGATGTCTACACAGCCGAGATTTCCCGTCGGATTTTAGTATTTTGAAACCGCTGAAAATCCACCAGAAAAACGTCCGCATAGACTTTCATACGAAAATACAACCTGTCGTCTACACAGGTCCTTTTTTTTTTCTGCTCGTTTTTGGCCGCCGGCGGTTTTAGGAACATGTTGTACAATCCGACGGAGTCCAGAGGAAAATTTACTACAGAAGTCTATGTAAACCGTCGGACGGGTTTAACCCCTTTCCTGACAGACGGTCATAATAATGTGGCTCTATTTTTTTTTCCGTCCTCGCTTTCTGAAAGCCATAACTTTTTTATTTTTCTACCTACATAGACATATGAGGGCTTTTATTTTGCCGGGCAAAATGCACTTTCTAGTGGTGTTATTCATATTACTATAGAATGTACTGGGAAACCACCCAAAAATTCTAAGTGGGGCAAAATGTGAAGAAAAAAATGTACTTGCGCCATGTTTGCGGGTGTTTTGCTTTTACAGCGTTCAATAAATGATGTGTTCTCTGCATTCTACAGGTTGATACGCATCTTGCAATACCAAACATGTAGGGTTTCCGTTATGATTTGGTACCATAAAAAAATTCCAAACATTTTCTGTTTTTGAAATATGTGTGGCCGCGCCATTTTCTGCGACCAGTACCTTTTTGGTACTTCAGTGAGGGACATTTTGTGCGGCTGAAGTGTTCTTTTTATTGCTCCCAGTTTGGAATGCAGGCGACTTTTTTGATTAAATTTATTCCAATTTTTATGGGACGTGAAATGACACAAAAAAACTGCACTTTTGGCGTTTGGAATTTTGTTTTCTACGGTTTTCAGCGTCCGGGATAAACGATGTTATATTTTTATAGATCAGACTTTTTTGGACGCAGTGACACCAAATATGGGGAACTTTTTTATTATAATTTTTTTTATTATTTATTTATTTTTTGGAACTTCTAATACTTTTATATTTATTTTTACACTTCAAAACTTTTTTTTTAACTTTAACTATGAGTCTCGGCCACTTCACCACTAGGGGGGTCAATCATTTCTACAGCCTAATGAACTGTACCAGGGGTGTCAAACTTGCGGCGCTCCAGCTGTTGGGAAACTACAACTCCCATCATGCCCACTATTATAGATTATACAAATGCATGATGGGAGTTGTACTTTCCCAACAGCTGGAGGGCTGCAGTTTGACACCCCTGGAATGTATTAGGGTGTACAAAGCCTGAGGCCAGAAGTAGGGAAATTGAAAACATGGCAGTGATGGAAGCTGTCACAAGGCTTCCAACTGCCATGTTCAGTGATAGGGACACAGCGATATCGCCGCGGGTGCCCATATCACAGTGTAACCGCTGGGTGTTAGCTGCAATTAGCCGCTGCGATCTCGCTACAAAGCCCCTTACCGGCATCAGGATGTATCCATATGTACAATGTCAGTTTGGGGTTAAACAAGGCATATAGGTCCCACCTATAGTGGGTGTATTTATTGCTGGCCAATTTGGGCGACATGTATGATTTTGGTGGCCAGACGCCATTTTTTGTTGCGCACATTAGTGGTGTAGAATGCGCCTGAAACTATGGACCTGTTCTCCTGCGGGTCATAGATTTAGCGTTTTCTAGCTACAAAGCAACATTTCAGGCTCAGGTAAACCCCTTGTAAAGTGCTCTACCTGTTCCAGCAGTAATGCCCTGGATTTGCTGCACTGAGACTATAAATCTATAGCTTCGTATGGTTATAGTGCGACGCCTCCAGCACCCTCCGAAATCAGGCGCATTACAAAGTGCCGCGGGCGCTCTGATATTTGAGTGCGTCTGGTTACAAATATAAAAAGAAAGTAGAAACAGCACTGGGATTTGAAAAGCTAGATGAGTGCACGTCCCACAGGCTGAACGAAGCCTGAAACAATGTCAAAAATAGAAAGGACAGCACTTAAGAAGAAAAAATGGTGTCTTTATTCCAGCCTTTCTTCTTAAGTGCTGTCCTTTCTATTTTTGACATGGTTACAAATATAAAGAACAGGGCTGAAAAGTCACCAAACTTCTGCCGCAGACCCGTTCATACTTGTCGCCCTTTGCCTTTTGTTCACATTTTTTGAACAAGTGTTGAAGAGGATGCAGCAACATGCCACCCAAACAATCCCACCACTGTATGGACATTGATGTGGGGAGACACATCCCCCTCATCCTAACCCCTCCCCCCCACACTCTAGCCCCCCTCCCCCACACTCTAGCCCCCCTCCCCCCCACTCAAGCCCCCCTATCCCACACTTTAGCCCCCCTCCCCACACTGTACCCACCCTCCCCCACTCTAGCCCCCCTCCCCCACACTCTACCCCCCCTATCCCACACTCTAGCCCCCCTATCCCACACTCTAGCCACCCTCCACCACACTCTAGTCCCCCTATCCCACACCCAAGCCCCCCTCCCTCACACTCTGGTCCCCCTCCCCCACACTCTAGCCACCCTCCCCCACACTCTAGCCCCCCTATCCCACACTCTAGCCCTCCTCCCCCACACTCTAGCCCCCCTATCCCACACTCTAACCCCACTCCCCCACACTCTAGCCCCCCTCCCCCACACTCTAGCCCCCCTCTCCCACACTCTAGCCCCCCTATCCCACACTCTAACCCCCCTCCCCCACACTCTAGCCCCCCTATCCCACACTCTAGCTCCCCTCCCCCACACTCTAGCCCCCTATCCCACACTCTAGCCCTCCTCCCCCACACTCTAGCCCCCCTCCTCCACACTCTAGACCCCCTATCCCACACTCTAGCCCCCTATCCCGCACCCTATCCCCCCTCCCCCACACTCTAGCCCCCCTATCCCACACTCTAACCCCCCTCCCTCACACTCTAGCCTCCCTATCCCACACTCTAGCCCCCTATCCCACACTCTAGCCCTCCTCCCCCACACTCTAGCCCCCTATCCCACACTCTAGCTCTCCTCCCCCACACTCTAGCCACCTATCCTGCACCCTAGCCCCCCCCACACTCTAGCCCCCCTCCCCACACTCTAGCTCCCCTCCTCCACACTCTAGACCCCCTCCCTCACACTCTAGCCTCCCTATCCCACACTCTAGCCCCCTCCCCCACACTCAAGCCTTCCCCACACTCTACCCCCCCTTTTCCCTCCCCCCTACCCCCTTTTCCCCCACACTCTACCCCCCCCCCCCAGACACACCACCATCTTCCCTTCCTGAATCCGGGCCATCCCGGGACAGCTGGGAGAGGGGGGGACTTCAGGGCTCCGCCTCCCCCCTAGAAATTACGGACACTGAACTGACAGCATCCGTCCTCAGATACTGTCAGAGGAGCGGAGCGGCGGTGGCGGGGGAAAGCTGCAGTGTGATATGCCTGCCACTGCCACCAATGGTAGGAAAGCCATAGGACCACCTCAGCCGTTCCCCCGCAGTCTCTGCCACCACTGCCCATCTTGCGAGGGAAGAGCTGACATGACGGCGGAGAAAAATTGTGGGGGAGGCATATAATGGTTTCAATTAGGGAAAAAAAAAACAGGGCGCCCCAGTGGAAGTTTTTTTGGAATGATGAAGAATACCGGGAAAAATATTGCACAAAACCGGTGAGTTGGCAAGTCGGGAGCACAACCTATTGGTGGTGGCACGAAAGCCGCCCTCCCCTTCGTGCCCCGCAAACGGGCCCCGGGATAAAGATATGGGAAATAATGAGGCTAAAAAGCAACTACGGGAAGCTGAGGAAACCTGCTTGGCGAAAAACCGGGCCTAAAACTTTTTTATTTTCTGTTATGTCCAAATTAAACTTCTCTTGTTGTAAAAGTAGTCTTACCCCTTTATAACCATTTTGTAGTTGCTTTTTACCCTTAATTATCCAGAGATTAATCATGGGCGTTCTGCTAGCCTCCCCCAAGTACCAGTGAAGGGGTAGCATCTCAGACCGCCTGTTCCCACTTGAATTAAAAACCTCCTGGGGCCCCGTAGACATGACTGGGGGGTCCTGAAACTCGGGAGGCGGGGGAAACCCCTATTTCCGGGGGTTTGCAAGAAAGCTATAAGCGGAGGAGCAGGACATGCTACTGATCTGTGCCCCCATTTATAAAACAGGAGGAGCTGGGACATGCATCGATCGGGGCCCCCTTTTTAAACGGGAGGAGCTGAGGACACATCTGATTTTGGGGTCCCATTTTATAGACAGGGGAGATGAGGACATGCATCTGATTGGGGGCCCCATTTTAGAGCAGGGAGCTAAGGACAGCTACGATATCAGCCCATTTTATAGAGCAAAGGACGAGGACATGCCCCTGATCGGGGGCCCCATGTTATAGAGCAGGTGGAGCTGACGACCCTATTGATCGGGGGCCCCCATTTTTACAGAGCGGGAGGAGCTGAGGAAGGGAAAATCTGATTTTGGGGGGCCCATGTATAGAGCAGGAGGAGCAGAGGACATCTTTTTATCTGGTCCCATTTAAGAGCGGGAGGACTGGGGAATGCTATCTGATCTGGGCCCCATGTTATAAGCGGGAGAGCCAAAGGACATGATTGATATCACCCATGTTATAGAAAAGAGAGCTGAGGACAGCTCCCCTGACGGGGGCCCCATGTTATAGAGCAGGGGGGACTGACGAACCATCTGATCTGGGCCCCATTTTACGAGCAGGGGGAGCTGAGGACAGGTACTGATCTGGGGCCCCCCATGTTATAGAGCAGGAGGAGCTGAGGACATGCTATCTGATCCGGGGCCCAGTTATAGAGCAGGGAGCAGAGGACGCTATCTGATCGTGGTCCCAGTTATAGAGCGAAGGAGCTGGGACATGCTACTGACGAGCCCCTTTCTATAGAGTAGGAGGAGAGGGGACATCATCTGATCTCCCCATTTTATAGACAAGGAGCTGGGGAAACATGCTACTGATCTGTGGCCCCATGTTTTTAGAGCAGGAGAGCTGAGGACATGCTACTGATCTTGGCCCCATTTTAAGAGGGGGGAAAGAGCTGAGGAATGCTATCTACTTTGGGCCCCAGGCCCCTTTTTTGGGCCCCTTTAAAAGAGTAGGGGGAAAATTTTTTTATGAAGGGGGGGGGGCTAACTGATCTGTTTGGCCCAATTTTAAAAAATAGAGCAAAAAAAGGGGGCCAGAAAAGGGGAAAATGGGCCTATCTGTTTTTCCCCTTTTGGGGGTGGGGCCCCCCCCATGTTATGGACCCGGGAGGAGCTGAGGACATGCTATCGATCTGAAAAACCCCCAGTTATAAGTGGGGGAGCGAGGACATCTATCTATCTTGGGCCCCCAGTTATAGACCAGGGGACTAGGACATGCTATCGAACGCCCATTTATAACGGAAACTGAGGACATGCTATCTATCTGGGTGTGGGATATGGGCCAGCCTCACTGTGTTTTCCAAGTAAAATCCCATGCATGACATTGTGAAATTTTTTCTTTATATCCTACTTTTGGCCACAAGATCTGCATGTCCATTTTCCAGTATATTAAAATGAGGGACAGGGTATAAACTGGCAATGGGCCCATTTTGGAGAAGCTGCTGAGACTCAAGGAGAACAGACAGAGACAGTAAACTAGCTTGAAAGGGCCCAGGGTTTAGAGTTGTTCCAAGACAGAGGAAGCCCCTTCTAACAGATGCCACGCAGAGAGAGAGCTCCTGGACAAGAAACAAAAATGCCGAATAGAAGAAACTCGCACCCGGGCCTTCGCTTCATCCATAGGGATCTGCACCTGGAGCAGGGACTGCCGGCCAGTTAGAGGTACCTCCCCCAGATCTGATGCCAACACTCAGAATTTTGAGAAGGCCTTTTTTTGTTTATTTAGATTTGGTTTTTTACGGCCCCGGGAGGAGGGGGGTTTCCCCCTACACCTTCCTTTCAGGACTTGGGGAAAAGTTTGCATCACACCATTACTATTTGAACCCGGTTCACTGGTGAGAAAATTTTTTTTTCACATGTGCCTTTGGGAGGGAAGCGCGAGAGAATTTAAGTTTAACTACTTGCGTCCGGGGGCCCTGCAATGCATCACACACGATCGTTCCCGTTGGGCTTACGTATTAAAAAAAGGTAATGGTTATCGCCTTTTTTTCCCAACCCACGGTTAGGTAAATTTTCCCCGGCATCCAGGAATACACTTCTGGCGGGGCATGTGAAAGGGGCCCAGGGTAATATTTGAAAATTGTGTTTGGGGGGTCTGTTCACCCCTTTTTCCCGAAAATTCATAAAAAACCTTTTTGAGCTGGTGTTGGGGTCGTGTTCTTTGTCCGTACTTTTGCTGTATTCCAGTAAACCTGCCCCGTTACTCAGCTACACAAGCCTCAGTTTTTAAACAGGAGGAGCTGAGAACACGCTATTGACCCCCATTTTCAGAGCAGGGGGGCTGAGGCAGCTATTGATCTGTGGCCCCAGTTATAGAGCAGGAGGGGCTGAGGGCATGCTATCTATCTGTGGCCCCATGTTTTAAAAAATAAAAGAAAGTCAGGAGGAGCTGAGCACAAGCTCTGATCTGTGGGGGCCCGATTTGTGTTGAACATTATTATCGACAAAGTTGAAATCGGGACAGTTTTTATGTTTTCAAATTTTTTTTGATCATCGATAATTTTAAAGTTAAAATCTTTGCACATCTATTAAGATCGCGCCTTTTTTGGGGTTTTCCTTTCCCATTTTGGCACCATCAAATCAGCTTAAAAGAATAAGCAGGGTGAGTTTTGGGGTGCGAGTCATGAGGGGATGGGGAATGGTTTCGGGGGGGCGGGAAAAAATCACATGACCTCTTTTTTACATAGAACACCCCCCCCCCTTTTTAAAGCCCAGTGTCTCTCAGCCCCCAGAGCATAGGACGGCGTTCTCTTGTGCCCAAACCCCTAAGCAAATTATTCATTTTTTCACAGAGAAAGCTCTACTGTTAGCTGCGATCCTTACAACTTATTTTAGATCAAGATTGGAAAATTTTATGTATTAGGTAGAAAATTTTTTAAAAGGCATCAACCGCTGAAAAAGTCACGGGGGGGAGCGGGGGGGGCCCCCCGGGCGAACACAGACAACCCCTATAAAGAATACGGGATAAATTCACCAAGACTTAGGGGTAACTTTGGGCACTGCAATGCTTTTTTAAATTAAAAAGTTTTCTATTAAATATTTCCGGGGATTTTGGGGCACCCTGAACTTTTTATTAGGTTACACATTTTTTCTAGAAACTGCAGGTCTCTTTGTTAGGTGAAAACTCCACTTTTAAATTTTCAATACATTTCAACAGGTGTTTTATTTTTTTTAATTTTGCCCATTCCACCCTTTTTTGATATATCCACCTTGCAGTTTTAAAATTTAAAACCAAACAATTTTGTAATCGCAAAAGGTCATAGGGTTTTCCAAATAACCTTGTAAATTTCCGAATAAATTTTTTATATACTGTTTTTTTTCTTTGGCGCACTACAGCTTTTTTCTTGAGGGACCTTGCAAAATTTAAAACTGAATACCGCAAAATTTTTTTTTTCCCCCACAGGGGAATTGGGAAAAGGTTTCCAAAAACCCTTTTTTTACCGAATACATTACAGATTTCGTGTTTTTTTGCACTTTTTCCCAGTTTCCCAAATTTTTTTGATAAAAACCACCCTTTCAGTTAAAATTTTTAAACCGCAATGTGAGTTACCACAGGAAATTGATAGGTGCAAAAATACCTTTTATTAACCCAATACATTACAGATAGGGGTTTTTTTTACTTTGGCGCACTAAAAGCTTTTTTTCATTTTAGGCACCTTGGCCCCTTAAATGTGGGAAAAACTGCCCAAATTTTGTAGTCACCACAAAGGGGAATTGATAGGGGCCAAAAAATACCTTTTATTTTCCCCAATACATTACAGATACGTGGGTTTTTTTTCTTTTTGGGACAAAACAGCTTTGTTCATTGAGGCACCTTGCACTTAAATGTGAAAACTGCAAATTTGTGTCCCCCAAAAGGTAAAATTTAAAGGTTCCAAAAAAACCTTGTATTATCCAAAAAATTTCCCGATACGGTTTTTTTACTTTGGGGCACTAAAGCTTTGTTTCATTGAGGCACCCTTTCACTTTAAATTGGGGAATTTCTGGAATTTTGTAGTCCAAACCCCAGGGGAATTGAATGGTGCCAAAAAAACCTTGTAAATTTTCCGAATAAATTTAGATAAAGGGGTTTTTTTTACTTTGGCGCACTACACTTTGTTCATTGAGACACCCCTTTCACATAAATGTGAATACTGGGAATTTTGTAAATCCCCCACAGGTGAATTGATTTGTTTCCAAAAAATACCTTTTTAAATTTTTCCCAATACATTACAAAAATACTGTTTTTTTTTCTTTGGCGCACTACCCGCTTTGTTTTATTAGGCACCTTCACTTAAATTAAACTGCAAAATTTTTTAAATCCCCCATGGTGAATTGAATGGTTTCCAAAAATACCTTGTATTAGCCCAATAAATTTTTAGATACGTGTTTTTTTTACTTTTTGGCCACCCACAAACTTGTTTTATTGAGACACCTTGCACTTAAAAATTTAATACTTTCTTTTTTCACCACAGGGGAATTGATAGGTTTCCAAAAAATACCTTTTTTTATCCCCAATACATTACAGATAGGTGGTTTTTTTTTTCTTTGGCGCACTACAGCTTTGTTTTATTTTTAGGCACCTTGCACTTAAATCTAAACAAACAAATTTTTTATCACCACAGGTGAATTGAAAAGGGGCCAAAAATACCTTGTATTATCCAAATACATTTCAGATACTGTTTTTTTTACTTTGGGGCCTACAGCTTTTGTTCATTGAGGCACCTTGCACTTTAAAAAATTTTAAACCCCCAAATTTTTTTTATTACCACAGGTGAATTTGATAGTGCCAAAAAATACCTTTTAATTTATCCGAATACCCTTTCAGATACGTGTTTTTTCACTTTGGTGCCTACAGCTTTTGTTTTATTGAGGGAAACCCTTTCACCCTTTAAAATTTAATACTGCAATTTTGTAGCACCACAGGTGAATTGAAAAGGGGCCAAAAAAAACCTTGTATTCCGAATAAATTTTTTAGATAAAGTGTTTTTTGACTTTGGCGCAACTAAAAGCATTGTTTTATTGAGGCAACTTGCACTTAAATGTGAAAACGCAAAATTTTTAGCACCACAGGGGAATTGAAAGGTGCCAAAAATACCTTTTTATTATCCTAATACATTTCAATACGTGTTTTTTTTTACTTTGGGGGAAATACAGCTTTTTCATTTGGCACCTTGCACTTTAAAAGTGAATACCCGCAATTTTGGGAGTCACCACAAATGAATTTTATAGGTGCCAAAAAAAAACCCCTTTTTTTACCGAATACATTACAGATACGTTTTTTTTTACACTTTTGCCCCCGTCCAGATTTGTTGATAAGCCACCCTTTCAGTTAAATTTTATCCACAAAATTTTGTAGTTTTTCCAAAAGGGAATTGATAGGTTTCCAAAAAAAACCTTTTTTTTTTCCAATACCAAATTTCAGATACGTGTTTTTTTCACTTTGGGGCCTACAGCTTTTTCATTGAGGCACCTTGCACTTAAATGTGAATACGCAATTTTGTATCCCCACAGGTGAATTGAAAGGTTTCCAAAAAAAAACCCTTTTTTTATCCCAATCAAATTTTTGTACGTTTTTTTCACTTTTGGGGCCCCCCAGTTTGTTGATTTGAACCACCTTTTCCCGTTAAATTTGAAA